>UZAN01000070.1:0-16960 GCA_900618425.1 Echinostoma caproni | reverse complement strand
ATTATTTAGTGCTAACTGGATTATTGTGAGCCTTCTGTACTCCAGTGTAGATATTTGTTCCTTATTTTCCAGTTCAATCACGACCGCTATTCACGGAGTTGTTCATTCTTTTGTGAAGTTTCTTCCACCTTCTATTTAACTGCAATTCAACTGTTCGCAATTGAACAATCATGCGAATCATGTAATCCTGGAATGATTTTATCTTGGAATGCGGTGGAGAAAACGTCTGCGAAAAAACACTCCAGGTCAGAGAACACACCAATTTCAGCAGCTTGGTTATCACTTGAAGAACCCGTATTGAACACACAATTGGTTTGACCAATTTTATTCTACGAAAAGTGTGAGACAATGAAGTAATTAGGATTCTCAAAAACTAGTGCTCCAGAACCATGTGACGACTGTCAGCTGAAGGAACTAAAATCGGCAGTCAGCATATATTATTCGAAAGCGTTGTGAAGTCACATTGGTAAGTGGTACGTCTGTCGTCGTTATGGTTGAATTCACAGAGTTGAAGGAATTGAGCGTTGAGCCTGAAAGAAGTACTCATTTTTCAAAAAATATACATCGAAGAAATAGGAATGAAAAAAATACTATTTCAGCCGACATTTTGACTGTACATCTTCTGGCGTGACTGCCAAACAGAACTCTGAAAGATTCTTTTGATATTTGAACCTAAACTCATCTTAGTAGTTGACCCTTGTGGATCATATTTCGTTTCTATATAAGAGGTTTTTAAATTGATCCCTCTGATCACCTACCGATATCACATTCGATTGGCACCTTTTGTTAATGTTCAAAAAACCTGTGAAACATGTGGAACAAGAAGAATGTCGTCTGTGCAAACAAAAACAAAAAAACAAAACATGATTAGGCGTCCATGCTGCGTTTTAAACATTTTCCCAGTTACACTCAGTAGGAAATATTCTGTTTCAATTGAAGTGCATTCGAATTGTTCAGCGTACCATAGAACGACTGTATCTCAGACACATCCTGAAATTGAAATTCCTAGAACAGAGATTCATCTCCAACGATAAGTTGTTTTGTACGCACATTAAATCTATTCCGAAATAAGAAGTGTGGTATACCGGTACTAAGCTACTGAGATGCTTCCTTCACCTCAGGATGAGGGTCAGCCGTTTCCTCCCCCGGTTGTATCACGTTCCGTACCCTGGCCATTCTGTTTCAACGAATTTTGGACCAAGCAACACTCAAGGACTCGTGGAATCAAGGGGTTATTTAGCTCAAATACAAAGGTGGTTGTCGCAGTGGCCCCTGCAACTACCGACCTGTTACTCTGAAAACGGTGCTATCGAAAATTATGGAGACAATTGTAGCGGGTTATCTGATAAAACACTTCGAAATATAAAACATTCTTTTGACAGCTCCTAATGAGCACTTAATCAGATGAATCACTACATTTCGTTTCAGAAGCTCTATAATTAGGTTATAAGCGGATTCGAGCATTCCTCCGACAACGGAGCATATATATTCGCGTTTGTGAATTCTTGTTTGGTTCTCTGAATGCCACCCGCGATGTCCGTACTCGATCCCGGTGTGATCTAATGTGCATGTAAGATCCAAAAATGATGCCGTTTGTGGATGACGTCAAAACCTGGAATACGGTAATAGAACTCAAGGGCTTTCTAACACTTCAAGAAACACTTTACGTTTGACTACCGACTTCTTACTATGCTCATCCATAAATGATGGCCACCAAAATGGTCAAGGTATTGCATTGTCCCACTTATGAAGAGAAATTACGACCATTGGGACTATACTCTACCTAGTACCGCCATATTCGGCAACACTAGATTGCGCCGTATGAATTTCTGTAGACCGCTGCTCATGTTATCAAACACCGTACATTTCAGGAGCCGCCGTTTTGCGTTACCTCTTCCAAAGTGAAATCCTGGTGCACCTCACATTTCTACACAACTAATAAGAAAGGCAAATTTGTTGAAGATTACATTATCTATTAACTCCCACCTGGATATTTTTCCCGCAAAATCAAATAAACTGTGTAAATATCATACGCGGACAAGAGATATGTGACCTGGTGAGCAATTCTCAAAAACCATCGTGTAACATTGAAATGTTCGAAGACGCTTTTGGTTTCCCACATGCACATGACATTTTATTCCGTGAATTTACTTCTACTTTGATCAAAGTATTCAAACGACCCCTGTTGATTTCAAACTCTTATCAGTGCAGATGGTTTATCTAATTCATTATTGAGAAACATAGTATAAAGATTTGTATGCATTTCACTCGTTTCCTTTACTGTGACCAATACCTGCGCCACTGCCATAGTTGGACACATTGAAACGCATATCCCACCCCATTCGTCGTCAATACAGTGAATTTGGATCCATCATTTGGTCTGCCAGCTTGTTGAGTGTTGCTCATACACCCTCCGGATGCTCCTATTTTAATCCCTTTGAAAACCGAATGACAAGAACTTTGATATCGTCAAACTGCATCGCGACTCAGCACTTCCACAAAATAAATGATTGCATTGCTTGCTGTATCAACGTCTGTTTCATAATGATATTCCATATTTTGCACAATTTAGTTAGGCGCATTTCATTTTGCTTTGCCTTTTGCAAGATAGTCATGAAAGCAGTTTCCGGAGTACAATATGAAAAAATATCTGCCGAATATTGCCAAATCTCAGTTGTTCTCATGCATCATTCACCCTCTCACTTTTATTATGAACGCGACGATCCAGACAGTTGGCAGAAAAATTGATCCCTATCACGGCCTAAATAGTCATTCGCAGACAAGGCCACCTCCGAAAATGGCTGATTGTCCAGATTCATACGCAAATGCGGCATCACCAATTACCATGTTTATTTAGCTGGTAATATCGTGGAACTTTATTCAAATGGGCCAGTAGAGGCATCGGATACGACAGCGAAGACAGTTGGTGAATACGAGCCGTAGTTTGACAGCGCAGAATATCGATTCAACTCTATTAAGGTTAGACGAACATGCAGACTTTTGTTAGACTGCAGAATCAAACAATGCACAAGTTAAGAATGCCAGTGGATTTCAAAACCCAGTGCACTTCTGAAATTACCGAAAGATGAATGCAACCACTTTGGCGGACTCCACGTCTGTGACCGTGGATCGGCGAACTGACTCGCCAGATGGCAAAATTGATGTAGAACACGGGCCAAGGGGATTCCAATGAAAATATTTCAGGAGACGAGCGACAACTGGGGTGGGTATCAAAGTAAACCCTACAGATGGCACGAAGACAAAAGCCGTCTCGAATCAAACTTTGGGTGAGATCTTCAAAAGCCGCTAAATGAATTGTTCCAAATTTTTGACACATTTTTACATTTTTATCGGATGTTCTCCCAGTGCTGTGCCTGTAGGAAACATTTTTGTCGGTAGGAGTGAAATGAGGTAATACTCCCGTTTGCGATTACTAGTATGCAACTAACCAAACGATACCACGACCACCGAAGGCAAAGTGCTTTGTTCAAAGAATAACCCGTGACTGCTCCATTCATTATCCGGTTTGCCGTCAGGAACTGCCGTCGTATAATTCAATTGAGGTTTCTATTTTACTTATGCCAAGTTGGTGATATTCTCCCTTTTATTTGCCGTGATCAACTTCCCTCGACCAAGCCCCACCTTGGTGGAATTGTACCAGTAGTTCTAAGTGGTCAGCGCGATGTAGGGATTCATGGAATCTGACATGTAAATCGTTCCCACACTTAGATTGGAAAACTAATGCTGGTGTGACTGACACATCGCCGCACGTGTATTCCTTTTTGTTCAGGACCACAATGTTGATGCTTTAATCTGCGGATACATGATTTTAAATTTACTTATTGCTATTTCGCGCAGTTAAGCAATATACCTCACTAGTCCGACCAATCAAAATGGAGTTGAGCTGAGCGATACAAATAGAAAAGATTAGCCAAAAGGCATATTAGATTTAAGTCAAAAAACCTAAGCTCTTTGTTCAACATACAAGTAACCGCTATGAATTCATGAGTTTTCAGCTTTTACCTGATATCCAGAAGCATCCTCGTATTATCATTTATGGAAAGAAAAGCTTTGGATCTAATGATATAACTCTAGGGTCTAAATCCTCCATTTCTTGCCTTATAACAGAACCTACATGTTTGAATGCACAGGTGTTTCCAGTTTCACCTTTTTCTTCAACTTCAAAGATCAAGCGTGGGGCAATCAAACCCCAAAAAACTCCCAAAACTCTCACCAAAATACTCACATAAATAACCCGCAAAAGGCACATGTATCTAGCTGCCAGGCTTTTCTCTTTTCAGCCTCTTTGTTCTTATTATACCAGGATGGAGTGCGCCGACAATTTCCTAGGATGTCAAACTGTATTATGTTATATTGTCCGTATTCTCCTCCGTATTGGATGTGTTCACCGAGTCTCAGCTGGCTACGCTTTCTCTTCGTTTTGTTTCCGCTTGTTTCGGTTCTCTTCCTGCGTTTTTTGTGTTTTACCAGAGGTACTTGGCAAAATAAACCATATAATGTGCTCATGTTCAAATCGAATGACATGCCAGTTTCTCGAAATTCCTTTTCGGAATAATTTTCCATTGACTAAGCAGCTTCTTAGCTTCAGTGATATATCAAAACCCCTGGAACGTTTATCGTGGTAAGGTATGCTTACGTCGAAGACGCATTTTCAGAATATCGCAAACGTTGACATTATCATTTTGAATTATTTTGCAGTAGTTACGCGTGGTTTCATCAAAACGTTATCTAAAGTGATACATTGGGGGCCACTACATTATCCAATTTTCTTTAACCCAGAACAGTCGGATTATTTTCACTTTGAATAAATGTATATCATTCATTTGTATGCAAAAGCATTTCTAAAATCGAAAATTGTAAAATTCGACCTTGCACGCATGATTCATCATATCACAAGGTGACTCGATGGTTGATCGAACTATTGGATCCTATTCGTGAAAATGTGACCCTTCAGTGGATTAAAGATTCCTTTGTACCTGCTTGTTGGCAAGACAATTTTATCTTCACCGAAGATGTTTTCTGTCGATGTTTATTTACTTTTACAAAAGTTACTCTCCATGAAACAGTAGACTATTTATGTGATTTTGTCTCATTAATGAATATTCACCTTGTTTATTATTTATTGAAATGTGAACATACGTTTTAAGTTTGAAAGAAAAGCGTAGAGACAAATTGGCGATGTAGGAATCGTCAGTCAATTAGAACCAACTAAGGTATTTCTAGCAATGGTTGAAACATGATTGAACGATGGCATTTGAGTGGCTGATTTTTGAAAACTGTAGTTTAGTATTATTTTCACATCACCGACTATGAGCATTTTAACATCATTTTAACACTATTCATGGGAATCCCTCTGTTCTCCTTGAGGAGAATGGTTGGCTGAATAATTCAGATATGAAAATCAGGGGGGGGGGATCAGACGGAACCTTGCAAGGATCCGTCCATCGGAAAACTACATGGAGTGGACAATACTCGCGAATGGCCATTTCCGCTTCTATAGCTCACAAACGAGATATGGTGAACACTCCGTTCCATCACACCAGGAAAGTGAGCACCCGTGACACTGTTCAAAATGTAAGGCCTTTCTTCGGAGGACACTACTGGATCACGGCTATCCACAGAAATGTGGATGTGTTGTGGAGTTGTGCAAAGCAAACGGAAGACATCGTTCTATCTCCTCTGCGAATTACTGACGAAGTAAGGACTCGCCTTTAAAGATAATTGTATAATGAATGACTTGCGTCATAATTTCAAATTGGAACTGATTCGAGCGTTTCCTACCGGACAGCTTCGATTGATGTCGAATACCTAAGGACTTCCTTCACACAATCCGAAACAAAACCAACCCAACAGTTCTGCTTGACAAATCGTCTACCAGTGCACCTGCATTTCCGGTAACAATTACATGGGCAGAACGACTCTGCCTCATCCACAGCGGACGTCTGAACACACTTGCAAGTGGTTAGTACAATCGATGGCGCAACTGAATATTAGGGATAAAAATGAAAAGAGAAATCCAGTGTCATCAATTGCGAAACATCTTATGGCATTTGACATCATTGTCCCACAAATGTCGATCAAGCCGTTATTACCGCAGACATTTGGCGTTTAGAGAGACGATGCAAAACAAGTTACGTGACGCAACGATTGATTCAGCAACTATTATTGAAATGACACAAAAATGCAAATGTTGTGCGTCAGATGCAATGAAGAACAGATTTTGTAGGCGAACGCGATTAATGTGGCAATTTGACAATCATATTGTTGTTTGAGAATAACGGGAATGTGTTGTGTTAGGATTAGGCCGTCGAGATCTAAGTGCTTTTGTAAAGGAGTAGGGTGAATAACGATCGTCCCTTCTCGTGGTCAAACTGTAACGACATCACGCACCTACGTTGTGGTGATCACAATCTATTATCACCGCTAACGTAGCCTGTACACTTCTGATACAAAAGACTATAGCACATCAACTTACATTTTATCCGTTGTAGCTTCATGTGAATCCAGCATAACCTAACGCAAAATTATGGCTCCTTCGAGTGAATCCAGACAATCAGATTCCGCTGGAGACCCAAACAGAATGTTCGTGTTTTTGCCGCCAAACGTTTCAAAAATCTCTCGCTTCTGGTTGCCCTTCACAAACGATATTAGTACTATGTTAGATTCGCGGATACCATCTGACGATAATGGAATATCCGTGAAAGTCCATGCAAATCTGTGATAGACGTATTACTTGCATAGGTGGAGATGCATTCTAGAATAAAATTCAATAAGTTTGCAAACCTTTTCCGAAATCCAAGATAAATTATCGGGTGAAACCAGCAACGGCATCAGTTTAACTGACTGGAAACCAAGATCTTCTGCACTTGTCGATTATCTTCAGTTTAAGATTAATAATATCGTCAACAGGCCCAACGATTCAAACGTTCGCCTGATTATTTACACCCAGCAATGAGACTCATTCGCTTGGTGCAAGAAATAACAAAAAGCGACGCACAAGTGAAGTGAAAATATAAAGAGACAACAGCAATCCGAAGAAAAAAATCGACTCCGATTTACCATTCGACAAGAGCAAGTAGAACATTCTGCGTTATCAGCACATATTACAACGTTATTTCGATCGCAGAGGAGAAATTATTGAACGTCTACTGTTTGCATATCACGGAATCTTAGAGCAAAATTCAGTTTGAGACTGCTTTTTAAAATTGTCGTGTTTCCCCTCACTTCTTTGTAGCCGCACGATTAGCGGCATTATATGATGAATACCTAACCTCATTGTCAGTTGGCTGATGAATGGTTTTCAGTTTTGACGTATTCAAGAAATCTCTGTTCGTTTTCGGGTCACTTATTGCAATATTCTCCTCGCGTTACATGAGGTTTCCATGATTGTGACGCATAGTCCAATTGACCGTCTGCCGGTGGTATGTATTAAATCTACTGGATTTGTCTTCAGGCACGGTTGAGAAACACATCGAAAATTCCAATCCTATTTGTGTTTTCTCCGTTCGCGAAGACCGCACATCCGAATGGCTTTCAGACGTTGACGATCATGTCTTCGAAGTATATGATGTCTGTACGTGACGTTATATGTACGAGAACCGCAGTTAATCGAAAACAACGTGCAATAGTTTTTCGAAACTACAAAATATGCAAACCATCTAGAGCATTGACCCATGAGAATCCACATACATTTTATCTAACATCAATAATCGGATGAACTTGTTGGCCTCATTCTAAGTGTTTGAGATGACCGATGCAGTCATAAAATACTGGCGTTGAGCATATGTTCCACACACTGCAGATTAGAGGATTCAGAACTGTATTGGCAGTGAACAACTGGTGACGCTGCGAGTGCACAAAGTCAATGAACACGCGATTCTATAAGATCGTGGTTGGTTCCCAAATTCAAGAAAGAAATATACTCAACTTGGAGGATGTTTGATTGCAGGAAGGTTCATCTGAAAATGCAGTTCGATCAAACATTGGTTGGATTCATATACAGTTTACTATTGCCACAGGATATACCTTATGGTTTTAGATGATCTCAGACCATTCCAATTGTAACTCTCAAGTGGTGGATATATGGGGACTGCTTTTAATAACTTGAGAGCGCTGTGATTTTTTGCCATAAGTTCAGGGAGGTTTCAAAAAAGTGAAAGATAACAGGGACTGGCGGATAAATGTCGTCAAACTGGGCGATGATCACAAGTAATGCTGAGGAAACACGCTTGTCTCGTGGAAGATTTTTACGGATCGAGATGGTTGATTTGTTTGCCTGATTCCAGAAAGCTCAAACCAATTGCAGTCCACCAGACCATATGTGAATTGAAGCTGTTCATCTAGTCCATCTCGAATTGCTTGACAACTGTGTTCAGCAAACGCTTGAAACAGGGCCACTGAATATCATCAGGAAATCTGCACACGATTCAGAAAGAATGTGTGTTAACCTTTACTTTGTAGTCATTCATTATATTCTGACGTACATTATTCAGATACACATCCATAATTATTTTATTCAAACACAGATTACCATCATGCTCATCTCAAGTTATGTAACCTTCAAGCTGTATGGGCATTTCATTCGCCGTAAATGTGCGATAAAATTGGTAGCCCGGGGTTCGCCGAAAGAAACGTTATCTACGTTTTAGTACAGTTCGTTGGACAAACTGAGACAACGGAACTTCTGACTTCGTGTTCAGTCGTCAATATGACACATTCGTTCCTCTGAGTTCCGAAAATTAGCAGTAGCATTTTCCTCAAATGATACAGTTCAGGGGAAGCGAGAACTGAGTGCAATACCATTGACTATGTGGCCGAGGAAACAGTCTAACCGGTAAATATAACAAATCATGATTACATTCACACAGGGTTCTAGGCGTTCTAATCGAGCTGAAACTGACAGCACGAAGTTTCCTGATGACGGTATGCCTTCTGCTTCAAATGCGGTTCGTTTTGTTGGGCGATTATTCAGGTCAATGTAATTATAGTTTAGTTTTGAAGGGTCTTAGTGAAAGCTTTCACGAATTGACCGTCGCTTTCGGAATAACGAGCAAGTGATAGCGTATATTGTTGGAGCAATATGTTACCACTGTACTAGTTCATGAATGACGGTTCCGACTGATCACCGTTTAATTGGATAGACTTGATTCCAACTGGAGTATGTTCACCATACCACTTAACATGATGAATATTATGGCAATTAATTCTCCAACGGGCATTCATTTCAGAAATTCCATTCAACATTATTCTCTCAATAAAATACCTTTCTGTGTAAATCTTCACTATTTTAATTGATGTGGGTAGGTAACCCAATTCTCGCGTGAAAAACTGAAGAATATTAAAATTTTTTTCTCGGCAGAAATTGCTGGGCTTGAGTAAGGTGCATTTATGGAAGTTCTTTTGGCTGATCTGTAGTGCTCAACTGGATCACTGAACGTGGTGTTAATCCAATGGTTAGCAGCCTTATCTGCGATTATCTGACAAATAGAAGACAGTTCGCGTGCCTCAACGACTAAAATGTTCTCCGTTTCTTCCGGTGTTCTCCAAAGTGCAATATTTCCCCCTGAATAGGCTTCGGAAACTTGAAGCAAGCTACACGCCCTTGTTACTTGGTCCCTGTCCAGTTCTCTCACATTAAATACATCTAAAGGTTAGGCTGTTGTGTTTTCCCTCTTAGACAATGCACCAGATTTGACCCTCGCAGATAGGTTCTCCACACGTTCTGTAAATTAACAATAGTAAAATATTTTGTTGTCTGCTTATTCCAATTTATCATTCTCACGGTATGTTCAAAACGTGTTCTGTAAAGTTTAGAAGCTTCCATGTCTCACTCTGACTGAGATTACTTTCTATTCCCCAAAAGCTGATTGTTAGGTTTGTGAATGCATTCGTGCTATCCCACTGGTTACATTGCTCCCCAAACATTTCCCCGCTATGTTGATTAGGATTATTATTTACCAGCGAGATCTGTGAAACACATATCTCAATGCGGTTGTAATGCCAGGGACAAAACCGCTGATTGTGTCATAGAGAGACACCTGCAAGCATGTGAAAATCCTACTGCGAACTACTCTCAGACACTCACTACCCACTGCAAATGAATTCTCAGAAGCTGTATCTACATCTTCCACAAGCCCAGTATTGATTTGCATATCGTAATTCTGTTATACCATATCTAGCACGTCTACCTATTGGACAAGAGCAAATTTCCAGAAAAAAGGCGAAATTGCTTTCTTCTTCCATCGACAAATATAATCTGAAGATTTCAGTTTCACTATGTAATGCTTTTGTAAATTTCAATTCACAATTATGGTACAAATGTTGAAGATGCAGCCATTTGGGTGCACGAGGCAGCTACTGTCTTAAAGGGGATGAAGTATAATCGAGGTTTCCTAAACTCTCGTTCAGCTATCGAAACAACGTTACATGAGCCTAGGTTTTACAATGCAGATTATGCCATAATGGACTTTATCACCTTCCTTATCAGCGGGAACAGGAGTTCCGGTTGGAATTTAGCAAGGTCACTATGTTATCAATCATTGCGTTTTGCTAAAATATCTTTTCTCACCATTGTATGAAATTGGTTTGGTACGACATTCCATGGAACTGAATAGATAAAGTTAATCGCCAAAACCTGGAGCAATATCGGTTGTACGTTATTCACACATGTCATTGTAATTTTCTGAACCCATACCTAGGGTTTGCAGATTTCAGCAATGAATTATAAAGTGGCTAGCGGAAGATCTGGAAGACAGTTATTCTATATTCAGCCTAATACATTTCACATTGTATACAAGGCGGCAGAATTTGCTTTGTCTAAATGCATTATATGCATGATATGTCTCCAATTAAATTTAACAAAAAGAGATGCTCAGCAAAGGATACGGCTGTTAGAGGACCAGCAGTTTATTATATTTTCTGCGGAATATTAGATGGAGTACCATCGGCAATTTACCAAAAAGCACTGAGGTGAAACAGCTGCGTTTATATTTCCCCTTTCAAATAATTATACCCATGAGAACTGAGGAGCGCGTTAGTGAAAATTTCGGAAACTGCCCCAGATATATTGAGCCACCAGTATATCTAAGATTTTCTTAGGCTGATTGGGGGGATCTGACAGGTGCCGATGTCGAACATCACCCATCCGGCTACATTCCACGATTATTCAATAAATCGGTACTATTGCAGTGAATCTTCTCTAGCTACTAATGAGTAGCCATCATCACAATTAAAAAGAAATCATCCTCTGTATCTCACAGTCGATCTCCAAGCTGATAATGAGAGCATAGAATTATCATGACATGTGATTACTCGTAAGCAACTGAAGACATTGTTTACAATTAAGAAGAGCCTATCTACTTGAGACTGTACCTCGTCCGGTTGCTGATATCACAAGCGAGACAACGATGTTGTAGGGAAAAATCAATACATTGAACACATTATCCACTTCCACAAATATTTACAAATCCAAAGGAAGTACATTTTTGATGAGCAGGAACAAAATACATCATTAGAGAAAATGGCCGCTGGTGGTTGTTGTATTATCATCGTGCCCACCAGTAAAGTAACAGTTTCTTCATTCGATTAAACTTTTAGTAATTGCCGTGGGTGATCTACATCATTGGCTTCGCCGCAATCATCGTTCCACATCCTGTTATTGAAGCTGTTTGCGTCCGATAAGGCAGGTCTTTCTATTGACAACTGATCCGGTAGAGCTGACGAGTGCTTTATTACATAAGAGTGAAAATGTTCACATAAATGTTTCTTTGCTGGAAATGAAAATTTCAGAATACGAGGTCCTCACTTACGTTCCTTCTAGAAGAACTCACGACTGGTTTTATTGTGTAGAATGGTTGAAACCGCGAATCCTGGTCAAAAGTGGCAATCGCAGTAGATGTACGTATGACTAGCACGTAACACATAACCAAATTCCAGAACAAGAATCGATCAGCTGCAGTATTTCAACATATACATTTTGGTATCATGAAAAAATATGTGCTCAAAGACGTTTGTATTTCGCGATTTGCATATACAACACGGACGCTTCACATTTCATACAAATGTCCCACTCTTTCTGAATCAATATGCGAGACGTTTATTACATGGCAAAGCTTTCATTACGTTTCCCACAGTTTTAGCAAGCAGCGCTTATGAATACGATACTCAATTATGAAAGAGATGAAAGAAACGTCAGTACACGTGTGAATAAGACGACGTTTCGATTACCGTGGGTAACCTTTATCAAGGCATTTTTTCAATCGATTGAAAAGTCGCCTTAATAAAATGTTGCCCACAGTAACCGACACGTCGGCTTATTTTCACCTTTACCGAAATCACTGTTTTCAAAATTACAAATTATAAAAAACGTATCACCTTGCGCATCGGTTTTTCGATACACTCCGAAAGTGGTTCGGATGTGACACTTAGAAACGTAAGTAGAATGAAAATTTCAGCGGTAAATCTCATCAGTTTAGAAGCCAATGTAGGAAAAATGAGTTTTCATTGCCCGGATACAGTCAACCAACAGCAAATATGCATGTTATTCCGTAGAGCGTGTTACTAAGGTATCTATGTGTTGGCGTCAATCCGTGCGGTTTTTTCTTAAGAGACTTTATTACACCTTACTGTACACTCTCAGCTGATCGCTACATACATCGCTTCATGAGTCGCTGACTTGAGTGCCCACCAAACCGCAAGTCCTACTATCGTCGCCAGGAGCAAATGTTATTTTTACTCATCTAGTTGTTGCCAAAGCGTTCAAGTTTACTTTTGCATAGTACGTGCAATCATCAAACCCAAGAACGATCTAACCGAAATGTTCACTGCTGTCCGACCGTTTTGTCAGAAAACCATTTTTTTATTGACCGATTCTCTCAACTCAAATCGTTAGATCAGTCGTCATGGATGGGATCTAATTGGATAGCGAAATCATCGTGCTAATGATTCTATCACGGGAATTACACATCTACGAATTTGACCCATCTACCAAGGAGATGAGCTCTCGCAGCAAAACACTCAATTCGAATATCAGGATACGCACGCAGAGAATGTTGACGCAAACCGGAGGAAAGCTGTCGCATGCAAGCAACCGCAGCGACCGATATGCGTGTAGACTGACTTTTCACACCCCGAATGCTACTATTCTATGTCGAGGAAATTGTTGATGATAGTCAAAAATACTAAACTAGTACATTTTCAAGCTTGCAATTCGGTCACTTGGTATTCAGCGTCCATGTGGCGCATCAGACGATGGTGGCATAACTGATTGCACACATAAAACTTATCTCTTTCCATTTGAGAGACTTCAATCAATTTTCCCAGTCACAAATCCACTTTATAGTAACCGGTGTGAAAAGACCTTATGAAAAGTAAATGAATATCATCATATCTCGAGGGATATGTATACTTAATCGGACCATGTATGACGGCTGACCACAACACAAACAAGCGAAACCGACATGGAGTAAAAAGGCTTCGGGAACACTGCATAAGCTTTCGCTCCCAGTTTTGAGAGCGTCAGTGAAAATCAACAACGATCGTTTTATCCGGCATGTCAAATAAATGGATGTCTACCAATATGCCTGACAATGATTTTCCCGTAACGCTACAATGCCACACTCAGTGTACGATAGGCTGGTTCACTAGGATCAATGAATAGGTACATCAAGAAAACGGAGGTATAACTCGGTTGTCACTATGGGATAAAAAAACTCTGGTGAGTAGAATTTTCAGCCACCATTCATCTGTACTTTTATACAATGGAACCGAGTGTCAAATGACAGTGGGTGATCACGTCGCCCAAGCCCGTCCACACAGCCTCCCAAATTCTCGTTTTTGGTGGTAGAAGCGGAGTATTTATGTTCACACTTCACTGGCAGTGCAACATAGGTCACACTGGGCCGTTGTGAGTGCAGATATCGGAATGAAGGGGATCCTTTATAAACGAAGTGTGGCATTGCAGTCGGTTCTTCGCAGGGCGCTTTATATAACTATTTGAACAATTTAATGATCTTTCGGCAAACTCGAATGACAATGCTGGTTGGCTTCGTGCTAAAATGTGGACATTTGGCACACCTTCATTACTGCCTCTATAAGACAACAAACTGCTCTCAAAGCAGAACACTATAAAGCCATACAAGAATTGCGGACAGTCCCTTAGGCCCAACACTAACCGATGTATTTCTTGGAATGATTGAAAGACGATTGCATGATAATATTTCTATGTCTGTTTTGTACAAACAATATGTTGATGATATTTTGATTTTTACCGACTCTGAGCATTTGAACACCATTTGAACAGTTGTGAATACTATTCATCCCAACCTCTCTGTTTTCCTCGAGGAAGAAAAAGATGTTTGTTTGAATTTTTCCGGATATAAAAATCAGGAGGCGATGAGACGGAACGTTTCGAAGATCCGTTTACCATAAGCCTACATGTAGTGGACCATACTTAGAATTTGCAGTTTCGCTCCTGTGGCTCACAAAAGAGGTCTGGTGAAAACGCTGTTCCATCGCGCCAGGAATATATGTTCCTCTCACACTGTCCTACAGAAAGAGGCGTTTCTGCGAAGGACGCTACTGGATAACGGCTATGGAGAGAAATTTATTCATGTGCACAGCAGACTAAACACACCGGTTGATCTCGTCTTGAAAGTACCAAAGAAGAGCGTCTTACTCAGACTCGCCTTTGAACGTGATCATATAGTGAACGACGTGCGTCAATAGCTCAAGACGGCAGTGTGCCGAACGTTGCTTGCCGCACAGCTTCCATTGATACCGTATACCCAACCATTTTGTTTAGACAATCGAAAACAGAACCAGCCAAACAATTCTGCTTCACATGACGTCTACCGGGTTACCTGCAGTTTCAGTGACACTGACATCGTCAAAACGAATGTGCCAAACGAAAGACACTGTTCTACTCCTCTACTGAGTAATGACGAAAATCATCTCCCTCGTATTCACCTTTAAAATAATTGTGTAATAAATGACTTGCGTCAGAATATCAAGGAGGACTAGACTGCATTATATTTACCGATCCATATTCTTTCACCAACTCACTCAATCTACCAGGAACAGACACTCTCCCAGAATAACTATGTCATGTCTTCATAGTTCAATAAAATTGTAATTTATGCCGTATCTCCGGATGGCCCCTTAAAAACCAGGCACCTGAGGAAACCCTAATCGTAATAATTCAATTGGCAGGACATAACCAGAACACAAACAAGCGTTACTGACAAGGAGTAAAACGGCTTCGAGAACACTGCCAAACCTTTCACGCTCAAAAATCAGATCGTCACTGGAAATCAACAATGACCGTTTCATCCGGTATGATAACTAAATGGATGTCCACCAATACGCCTACCATTGTTTTTCCTGCAACGCTACAATACCACACTCAGTGTACGATAGGTTCGGTAACTAGGATCGATGATTTGGTACATCAAGAAAACGGAGGTATACCAAGGTTCCCACTAAGGAGAAAACACTCTAGTAAGTAGAATTTTCAGCCACGATTCATTTGTAATTTTATCCGATGGAACTGTGTCAAATGACAATGGGTGATCACATCGCCCAAGCCCGTCCACATAGCCTCCGAAATCCTTTGTTTGTGGTGGGAGAAGGGGGTTATTTATCTTCATACTTCACTGCTAGTGCAACATAGGTCACAATTGGCCGTTGTTGCCTGACTTGACAAGCGAGTACAACAGCATTAATCTGACGGAACGCGTCGGGTTGGAAATTACGCGGCACATGACAACTCTTATATTCCTAACGCTCCAATAGGAAACAGTGCACACAATGTTTTCCGCAACCCGGAGGAGGAACAGAAAACCTGGAAAAACGTCAACAACAATCAGCGTTCTACACGAAAATTAGCCGGGACATTGAGGTTGTAATTATCCGATCTTGTTTGCACTGCTTGGTCCGTTCTCACTGTGTATGATTTGTTGCACCTGTCACTGAAAGCGTAAATGCAATGGGAGTTAGGGTACACTGAGTGCAGACATCGGAATGAAGGAGATTCTTTGTAAACAAAGTTTGGCAATGTAGTCGGTTCTTCGTAAAGCGTTTTATAAACGCTCTGTGGTAAGCTGTATTTTGTTATCCTCCGTTCGTGGCAATGCGTGGCGCATAGTCCTCTTTGATACACGATGGAGATTCGCTGGATTCAGCCATCGCGCTTGTCAACGAAAAGAAACTAAGGATTCCGGATAGCCACGTTTCATGTAGGGCGTGATAAATAATTTCCACTTTGTTTACTATTGCAAACTACGGACCTACTTTTCTCGCTCTAGAACGTTCGAACCAGGCCGGTCTTTATTCTTTCGGTTAGAAACTGCGCAAATATAGGTACTGTCCGGACCACGTTTTCTAGTGGTAGATTGATGCTTGTTGGACTGCTGTCTGTTTTGGTAAAATGGCATGAAAATTGTGTCTTACTGCACTGAATTTGACTCCATGCTGAAAAGATTCCACCCGCAATACGCCGAGTTATTTGATGTGAGTCGAAAAATTCGTTTATTGTGAGTTAAATGTGCATTTCGCGAGTCGAAACATAAGTACAGTGAAAGTTTATCAGGTAACGGGTATACGTGGAACGTCATTCACAATAAACATTTTCAGTAAGAGAACGAAAATTACGATGGAGTGAGGCCAATAATAGCAAAAACCTAGAATTTCCAGACGGATGTATTCACCCGATTTCGACGTGATTGTAGTTAGTCAATTTACAAGATAGCGTCCAATGTTCGATACAATCTTACGTTGTTGGTTGAGTATCACCGAGGTGTTGTCATATTACTCATACTTGTCGATATTAAATTAAACACAGTCATTCATATTGCTGCTTGTTCCCATGGACGCAATACACCCAATGATTTTCTGAAAAAATATTCTGAAAGTCGGTCTCCAGCTTTGAGAGATTATTTCCAAT
>UZAN01000069.1:0-16961 GCA_900618425.1 Echinostoma caproni | reverse complement strand
TACGAATAACTGAAAACGAGCTTGTTCGCCACGCTGTTGTTCTCAATGTGTTCTGTGGGATTAATGAAACGATCTTTACTAATCACTTATTCGTCCAAATCCCGGTATGTTCTGATTTATCTATCTCCATTCTTTTCTCTGTGACAGTATTTATCATATTTTCTTTTGAAACAAGCATCGTTCGCCGTGGATAATGGCATTGCACAAACCTCTGCCCAGTTTTCTTTTGTCGTTACTTTCTCCCGGCTCGCGGATTCCTCGTATGTCGAGTGCATCAGCTGGTCTTCGTTCAAACCCACCGAATCCGTGTGCACTATGTTTAAACATGAAATCAGGTAATATAATTATACATTCCTTTATAATTCAGCTTGAGCTTAAAAGATAAAGAGAAAACTCTTTCTCACCCAAGTGATCAGACAAATTTAGTAATTTCAATCCACTTAGCAAGACTTTTAGAGTATAGCATGTACTGTTTGGAAAGGTTTACTTTTATCAAATCAGTGACTGATGACTGATGCCCGTTAATTTCAGGGGAGACCACCTGAAACAAAAGCGGACCATATTTTGCTGTGGAAAACATGCCTCCATCGAAGTCAACGCCTGATGAACAATGGAATGGAAGGACAGTCATTTGGAGCTTTGGAATTATTCATTACCCCATACACGTTCTCATTCATTTATTTGTTTAGCCACCTATCTGTGACTTGTCATTTTTGTGACTCATGCATGAAATCGATCGCCTATATCTCTTGTCTCTACGTGCTCTTCCGCTCACCGGGATTGAAGTCCCATTTAGGAATAGTATTTATCTAGAGAAACTGAAAAACTATTCAGTTATTAGAAAGACAATACACTATTCGATGAAACGTGAGTACTCGTTACAGATTTACCACTCCGTGCACAGCGCCGTTGTGCGAATATACTTTCACTCCATTCCATACCTGCCAGATTGTGTGAATCGGAACGATGGCATTTCTATTTCTATAACTTTGCAAGCTGAGATATGCCCACATTTCAGTTAAAAATTGTACACTGGTCGTCACACCGGGGAAAATATAGGAGTATAAGCAAATTCAATAGAGTGCTGTGTAAAAAAATAATGTCACAAAAGTTTGATTCCTTCAATTAAAGATTGACGTAATTCATGTATAACTCTTTCTTTGTTAGTCAAGATACGAGCCAGATACGGTGCAATGGCGTTCTTTTGATGTTTTTTGGGGAGGGTAGATACCAATAAGAGGAACGAGTTATCGAGTGAGAGCGACAAGATAAGTCAAAACGCAAAGGATAAGTGAGGTCGCTTTGAATCTTATTAGCAAAGGTCATACAAGATTTCATATGACCATTATTAAGTTCTGTGATTATTGGCTCGGCAGAAATTAAAGGTGCACGGCTTATTATGATTAATCCACGACAGAGAGTTTTAAAGTCTTGTTTTAACAGACCGGTAAACACTACAGAGGAGCAGTAAAGTGAAATAGGGAGAACGCATTCTTTAACAAAAGAGAGCAAAACTTGTTGGGAAGCACGAAATTGTCTAAGCTTTCGAAGCTGAAAAGAGAAGCGCCGAAATTTTCCCATACAGTTGTGAATGTGTATCAACCACCGAAGGTTATTATTGATAGTAACACTCGGATATTTGGCTGAGGTCATTCTAGACAAAAGATTATTATTTAGGGTTACAGATTCTGACGGGAATGCCGAGCGGGAAGAACTAAAAATGCACTGCAAGCACTTGGATGTGTTAAGATTAAGGTCAGACTGGTTTGAAGACTGTTCGATTAGGGACAGATTTTCAGTGAAGGAAGAAAATTCCGAAGAAGAAAAAACGGTCTGACATGAAACGACATCGTTAGCATACTTTTGGATATGAGCAGGGTGTGGAACTGAAAGATCACTAATGAAAGCAGAGAGAAGATACGGAGAGAGGACAGCACCCTGAAGCATACCAGACTTATCAACTAGAGGACTTGAGCTCTTCCTGCCCAGCTTTGTGCACTGGGTTCTTTCGGTGAACTAATCAGAAAGCCACGAAAGCAGCTGTGTAGGGGTGCCAAAAGATGGATGGATGGCCGGGACATAGAATAAAATGCAGACGAATAATAGAGAAAAACTCAACGAACAGATTTGGCCGAGCTGTTCAATGACTTGCTTATAAAATGGACCAGAGTAGACACAGATTCCAAAGTGGATCTGTTGAGTTTATACGCAAACTGAAGAGGATCATGGGAAATGGTGACAAGTGACTGTAAGCGACTCAGGATGGCTTTCTCGGTCAACTTTAGAACTGCAGACCTCAATGCGATGGACGAAAACGTTTAGCAAGAACGGCTGAGGATGAGGTCTTTGGAACAGGTACTATGGTCACCGGTCGCCAGGAATCAGGGATCATCTGTGCAGACAGAGATTAGTTGAGAAGAGATGTCATCATGCTAGATGGAGGGGCTGCTCCAAACTTGAGAAACGTTGTAGAAAGACCATCAGGGCCCGCAGATGACGATGGTTTGAAGGAACGTAAAAACCTAAACATTTCATCATTGAAAAAATGGAACAGATCAGAATCAGAAACCTCACATGGGAAAGAGGGTATCTGGTTATCGTTAGACGGATAAAGAAATGCAGCGTAAAGGCTCTTTACATCAACATCACTGTTCACGTTTTTACTTTGTTGTCCGCAGAGAAGACGAATTACTTGCCATAGAAACCTTGTGTAATTTCCAAAACGACTCGTTCTGGCTCGAACGTAGCCCGATTGTAATCGACTATCCTACAATCGTTCTGTATAGCGTCAATGAGACCGTTGAGTAACGCGTAGCGAAATGCGAACCTCGAAGTCAGAACGATATTGATCCGCAATGCGTACGATATTGTTTATTTCATGAGGCGAGTCAAAGAACAACGTACCTCAACAATGCGACTCGGTCGCTATACAGCCAAAAAAGTGGGTTCGAACAAATGGGTAGAGACCTGAATAAAAGACAGGACAAGGGAACATAAATACCTGTTAGGTCAAGCAAGGGATTCTGTTCACCAAACGTGAATAGCCAAGATGAATTCAAACAGATCGACAATGATCTGTTTGCCACGGGGAGAAATTCTGTTCACCAAACGTGAACAGCCAGTGATCAAAGTATGCAGGTATGCACTCGCAAAGAGCAAGACAACGAGTGGGTCCACAGGGCCAGTGACGGGGCATATAGGGACTGGGGCGGTTATGGACCGGAGCAATGAAACACCAAAGCCACCTTAGTGCAGAAGACAATGACACGGGTGGGATCGATAGGTAGACACCCAAAGGTCATTGGACACGAGAACCCGTCATCAAACAACCGTAGACAATGACTAACACGAGGGCTCACGTGGTGATTAAGGTCAAATCAAGAGTGACTGAAGAGAACGTGTACATATAGGATCGGAAAAGGGGCAATTGGGAAGGGGAACAACAGTGATCTCGCCTTGGACCGAGAAGAGAGATTTTCTTCACCCTGTGGTTTCTACACCGCCCGCCAAAATCCCTCCATGTCCAATCGAGCTCCTCTTTCAGTTAATCAGTCATGGCTCTCCCCTACCTACTTAACCCCCGGAACACTGGAGCTAACAGGACTTACAGCAGTACACCTGCATACCTAGCCTTCTCCCGGGGCTAGTCGGCACCTTGTGGATGTCTCGTTGAAGAGTGGCAGATTTCATGCGCACGGTCACAGTACAGACCAATCCATCCATATCCACTTCGCAGCTGATTCAAACGGACCAATGCTGATCCATAATTTCCCGAGCCGGTATTGGCGCCTTTTCTCCACGGAAGAGGCACTATGAAACGACCCTCAGTGAACTGCGTTCCGTTTTCTACTATCCGGATGGCTTCTGCATCTTCCACTGATGGAGCTGAGTCTACCGAATGTAGATTTGGGAATTCCGTATCGTATATCCTCTGCAGCACATCCAGCGGTATCAGGCTCTCTCCGGTGATACAATTACCTGACTTCCACTGACATGCTTTATAGCTTGCGGGTCCGAAGATAGCCCAACCAAGTGGAGTACGAACAGCATAGGGTTTTTTTCGACCACCTAGTCTCTGTTCCAGCGTCCAGTGAGCCTCGGGTACATCGCAACCAATCAGCAGCAGGACATCTCCTTCTACTTCCTCGATCGTTATATCAGCCAAATGAGGCCAACCTTTGATTTTGTGTCGAATAGGTACGGTGGGCTTCCTTATGGGTAGCTCGTCTACTACTACCGCATGATCAATATGGATAGATTCCGAGCGATCTAAGGCGAGTACTCCAAATCCGTTTCTGTTATGGGAGCGTTTCTGGATCCAGCTACGGTTTTCACAACCACCGAAGTTCGTTGCAGACTCAGACCCAACCGCTGTGCTACCTCTGCCTTGATAAGTGTTGTGTCAGACCCGGTGTCTAGGAGTGCATACCCCACGGTTTATCTCTCGCCAACCTGCAGTCTCGCAGGCAATATACCTAGGTACACCCCTTTCGATTGCAAACTCGTAGCGGCACAGCGACTTTCTTTTGCGTCAGGTCCCTCGCGACCTTCTGCCCATCATACCTTGTGGAGTAGGCTATGATGATGACCATTACAGCCTGGAGTGGCACAAACGGTTCTTGATTTACACTCCCTAGTTCGATGGCTTTCCCTTAGACACACAAAGCATACTCCCATCCTCTTTACTTCAGACCATCGCTCGGATATTGGCAGACTAACGAATTCCTGACAGGATGAGAGGGAATGCTCACCCACACACATGACGCATCTTTTAGTGGGCATACTGATGGGGATTGAAGACATGTTGGCCACCAATCTATGTCCTGGATTACGCTTACACTCACAACTGGTAACTCTGTTGAGCTTGTTAGTAGCTTGTCCTTGCTCAGCCCATTGCTCGAAGCAGCTACGTGCAATTCTCGCCCTTGACGAAAGGAAATCTGTCAATTCTGCAAAGGTTGGCTCGCATCCATTCAGAGTTATTCTATCGATCGAGTCCACCCATGAGCGCCGCAAGGCGAATGGGAATGCTTTTACGATTTTTGCCAACGTCAACAAAGAATTAAGGTCGGACATGTACCCCCTTTGTTCTAGTGTGATCATACAGTTCTCTCCAACCTAGACAGGGACTCTGAGCAGATTTTCTAGAAGTGCGCGTGCAACTTCGTGCGGTTGACCAAACAGATCTTTCAATATGGCCTGGGCCCGGCGATACCCGGACGAAGAGGGCAGCATGATGCCTTCTTCTATTGCTTCCCGTGCTTTACCTCTGCGATAGTGCAATAGATACAACAGTCTTTGTCCATTGTCTGAGGTTTTGGAAGCTACGTAGATTTGAAACTGCCGAATGAATTTCCAATACACTTCTGGCCGTCCGTCGAACAAAAGCAGCTCCACTTTCGGCGGCATGTGATTAAGTGAAACCATTGGCTCCAGATACTGTAACGCGCTTTCTTTCCGATGTTTCGTGGCTGGTGCAAACCTGCGGGTGGCCTCAGGGTCATCTAGCGGGTCTTCTTTCAGCAGATCATCATGCTCGAAGCGAGGTGTCTTAAGTTGGTATGAGGAATCGGCAGACGAATGCAGAGAGCTAGCAGAGTCGGCGCGATCGGTTATTCTACATGAGCCTATGCTTTGCTGCAGATCTAAGAGTAATTATCGTAGCTTTTCTTGCAAGTTTCTTAGCTCCTGTTCTTGTCGCCCCTTAGGATGCCTTTCTTCCAACTCTAACAATTGAGATTTATCACTTGGAAGACTACTGTGCCGACTAACCACACTAATACGAGAGCCATGGACAGAACATCCAAAAAGACGGACTTGCCGGGGTTGATCGGTGGCGAGGATTTTCTCGGCAGCATCAGCTTCGGAAGTCGACTTTCCACTTCGTGTGACTGGCATTGTAAGTGGATTTCCAGTTCAACGCTCCTCAGGAACCTGGAGCATTGTTGAGAAGACGAATTACTTGCCAGAGAAGCCTTGTGTTTTTCGTTTGCAGGATTTGGGAAGCGAACGTCTTGTTTAATCGTTTTATCTCAACCCCTAATTAAGTTAGAGTAGTATTTTACAGTAAATGAATGGTGAGATTTATAGGATTGCTCCTTTTGCCTTCGTAGTGAGTTCAAGCGAGGAGATGCAATTTTACCGTTGCAAACAAATAGCGTTTCCATGGGACAGCAAAAATGGGTAATCAATTTCATCGTTTCGATGAAAAGACTGACAGTTAAGAAGTGATGAACAATAAACAAACCAAGATTGGGCAACCGTTATAGAACGACAGAGAAGAGAAATGCGGGTTGATGAAAAGTTACGGAGATGAAGACTTATCTGGGTTGATAGTATGAATGTCGGATATGCAGAGCGAGAGTGTATCTTTGGTCTTAAGAGGAGAACAAAATGAACACTGTTAGCGACAGGGGCTATTAGTTTGAGAGAAAACAAAGTGGGATGGTTTGTGATTACCCGGTCAAGTATGGAGCTACCTCTGGTAGGAGAATGAGACAAATCAGACAAGCCAAAAGAAAGCAGAGGGAAAATGCTTGCATGGTTGAAGTCACCGACAGCCAAATAAAGATTCTCATCTAATATTGAAACCAAAAACGGGATATGATGATCAAAGAAAGAAGATATATCTGATTGGGAGCACGAAGGAAGTATATACATACACATTAGTAATAAGTGTACTTTTATATCGGGAAAATCTGGGATGACAACGAAAGGATAAACAATCAATGGATTTTTCAGAATAGCTGAATACCACTTCAGACTTGCCACACCAAGAAGTGTTGATGTACGTTGCCACACAGCCTCCAGTTTTCTTCCTGCTATGCTGTCTATCCCGCCGGTAACAGTTGAAACCATCTATCTGCACGAGAGCATCCTCAACGTTTTGATTTAATCAAGTTTCACGTATGCATACGAAACATGTGTTGGAATGTATGCGTTTGTTCAGTGCGGACGTGAAATCCGAGATCATTGCGAATAGAGAGCGAACGTTGGTACTGACCGATGACTGCACGATCATCTTAGCAGGAGGGGTGCTATTAAGCGCACATTGTCATCCAGCATACTTGCGCTTCTTGATCCAAGCATGATTTCCAGGTTCTCCAGGCATATTATTTGTGTAAGGCACAGAATTAACAGCTTTCAATCTAAGCATATCCTGACGAGATAAGTTACGGGTCCGGAATATGTTTGACATCGAGATAACCATGAAATCCAGTGAGACGATGAGCACACAAAACGTAGCGCGACTAAGCGAAGGGTGCGCACTTCACCAAGCGCCTGTTGAAGCCTACTGACCCGAACCAACGGGAGACGTATACAGAGTGAAAATCGATCCCACTCGCGCTCCTAAGTAGATAAGGCACACGCACACATGCATGCGCTATTACACACCATTCCGTGTTACGTTGGTTCTATGCGATGACCTGTATTTGACCTTTGTTCTCTTTGCATACTGATTCTGATTACTTACCAGACCGCAAACTCCTCACGAAGACCACCCGAGATAGCTGAAACCCTGAGCTGTACGTAGCATCTGGTCAACAACGTTGTGCTGTTCACAAGCTTTACTAGATTTTATTGAATGTCAAGCATAATTTACTAGTTCTTCGACCACATTCGGTCTTTGGGGACGTAAAAGGCTTATGTCTTAACCAGTAAATATTTGACACTTACTTTACAGCAGTTTTTGGTGAAACATAATCGAAAAGCCTGATCTTGACATATATCCGTGGCTAATGATCTTCGCCAAGAATTATGTGCTAGTTCATTCTGCTGTCTGTTGTAAGCGCAGAGACAGCATCCTAAGTCCGAAAGCGAATAAAAATTTAACGATACAACATAATTCGAAGATTGAATGCAGGGTTCTAGTAAACTGTTTCCGAAATCTCAAAGACGGAAGAAAAGGAAGAAAACCATAAGCTGACAAGACTGATGCCTCGATTGAGAATAAAAATTATCTTCGGTCGATGGCTGCAAAGGCGAAAACTCACTTGATGTGAATCAACCTTCCCTTTTAAAAGAGGCAAGTTAAGCCTACCTGTGGATTCCTCGGATTTTCTTTTTCAAGAGAGCATGGATCAAGGTTTGCAGCCATTGTCAAAATATACCCTAATCGCACACTTCACTAAAAATAATACCGGGACTGATTAAAGAAACTGAGGGAGAACCGAAATGGTATCCTTTAGAGGCACGATAAATGCCCCAGAATAGTCCTTTTAAATACATCAGACCACTTCGGCAAGGTTAAAAGCATGTTCAGCAACACCATGGAATTACAAGAAATACAAGAGGAGAAGAATGGACATAACAAGTAGAAAATTCACTACTAAGGACTATTTAGTACCTAAAACATAAGTATATATTGAACACTCCACATTAGAGTAAATGCAAGCGACGGGAACTATGATCCCAAGATTCAACTGTTTACCAAAGATAAATGAAGATGGAATGTTTCTCCCATTGATATTAGACAGATTTTCCTTCCCTTAGCATGCCATGAACAAGTGGCTTGTATTGATCCCTGAACCTGAGGGAGCACAACTCACTAATCATACACTATAGGGTTCCTCTGACTTGGTGACTAGAATTAAAGACTCAAACGTAAACAGGTTAGACATTATATAAATCAACTACAGTTCTGTCCCCATAAACGTTCCCTTCTCTGGAACTATTGAATACATATAGGACTATATACAAACCTATAATTGTGAATCCGTATACCTCAAACAACTGCTATACATTTGCGCACAAAATATACAATTCAAATTCAACGAAGACACTTGTTATTAGATAGATTAGGTCTACTTCGGGTCCAATTTACAGATGACTTCACGGTTAGGCAGAAAAATAACATCCTTAAACAAACAATCCATCATATCGCAACATACCAGCCATATGTGGATAACATTTTGCTTTATCCAGGACAATGTGAAGCTGTCACGACGTTTGAAAGAATTTTACTAAGTACATTCTAAAACAAAATTTACTCTAGAGAACGAAGAGAATGAGCAGATCCTGTTTCTGGGCATTCTGCTAGGTGGTCGATCAGTAGAAACTATTCAGAGCACCACCCACAAGAATCCATCATGGGATAACAACTTTGTGCCATTAGACCGCAAATTAAACTGTTTCGGGGACAAAGAATTTGGATGAATGATGCCATTAGGATTGAACTGAAGTTTGCTCAAGCGGTTTTCCTTTGTAACGGATAACCAGAACGATTCGTGGACAACATTCTTAGGTGACAGCGGTTGCCAAATAAGATCACAACCATTGAGAAAAACAAGTATACCTATCACTACCCTTTAAGAGCAAGACAATTACGCAGATGATGACACAAAAAATGAGTATAACTGTGGAAAAAAAACATTTTTCGCAGCCGAACTGCGCATTGTGCTCATCTCTAGGCTACTATTGCCCTTCAAACTCAAATATGAATGGCCGATTTCCGCTTTCTCTTTCTGTGTATATTTATTTATCTTTTCCCTTAGAACAAGGTATATAGGCCGCAAGACCAGACGTTTTATCTTGCAGTTTATCTAGCAATTAAAACCTCGCCTGAATAGTGGGATAGGTAGGACTATTAACATTTCATTTGCTTCATATCATTGGGCGTCAAACCCCATTGATAATGTACTTGAGGTTTTTACACCACTAAACATGTTTTGACATGATCGATCTAAATGGACTGAAAATTGCAGTTTGGTCACAGTGAAGCGATCGGAATCCACGTTGTCTATCCCACAACGATTCAGCCTTCCTTGGTCAACACCGCACATGACAGTTACCTGCACACCCGCCCCTAATGCGTACGTTTGAGACCCAAGGTGTGAGCAACATCGAGCCCTGGAACTGGAATTTTGATCATTTATCTTTCTCATTTTAATACGAGTTCTACCCCTGCTTTTTCGACCAAAATCGTGATATAATAATCTGTGAAGGAACCACTGAAAATCAACTTGTATCCTTCTCTGTTTTTAGTAATTAATTAACCCAATAACAAATTCTAACGTGGAAGGGAGTTACTAGCATCAGTTAATCCAAGTTCAAACATGAACTAAATCCCCATGAATTATGTGAACATTAAGCCGGAAGAGGAACTAAATGTATCAAAATGAGGCCATAAAACGGCATAGAACCTTTTTGGTTTGCTACTTTAGGTATAATAATAGCACTGAACTGGTAATGTTCCTTTCGCAAAACACACCTGAACTATTCTTCTACAGCATTTATGAAAATATGGTTGTTATTGTCCTTCTGTTGTTTAAGTGTCAGCTATCATAAATTTGTTCTGTCTACGAAATTCCTCAGTATATTGATCACAGTGCTTCAGTCATTGTGTTTTAATCCGATTTCAGTATTCGTTTAACTGATTCAACAGGTATCGATTTCCAGCATATATAAAATCGTGCTCATTGGGAACACGCTCAAAACGGCTCTTGGGGGCGTCGATGAAATTATGATAATTCTCAAATGCAGTTTTATCACTTGCTGAGGATACGCCTTTAAACTATTTCGCGATCAGCTTTTCTGAAGCTATTTATTTCCATGTTTTTTTACTTTATTTTCATATCACGATTCGGAGTGACCATTCAATTTATGTAAAACATCTTACCTACTGATAAAACTTCAGTAGTGTGAATCTGATCAGAACTACTGTTGATTTGGCCTCGTTTATTGGTGTTGAGATAACTTTCATCTTTTTAAATTAATGATTCTGCGAAATAAACTTGAACAGAGCACACAACACTGCAAGCGAGAAATCCAAACGCTTTAATCGTTTTGTTTTTATTTTTATTTTTGACGCTTATGTTATTTTATAATTAACATTTCATTAGGCTACTCAATAGCAATAGGATTCAACTAGGTTTTCCGAAAGCCGCATTAAAGAAAAACCCAACTGCATACTTTTTTGTGAGGTGTCAGTTGGTTCCCAACGCATAGAATTTGTCCTTCCGAAACATGAATGACGATATAAAGCCCAACTTTCTACACAGCAGTCCTGTCAGTTGACTCGAAAATGTATTAGCATCTGTCAGAAGGGTCTTGGTCATACAGGGTCTTTTAAATTCATGTCAGTTTTTATCAACAAAAGATTCTGTGAACATAAATAACGAAATCATGCTTCATCAAGTTGAAATCATAAATCATTATATTTGTAGTGCAAATCCTGTATTTTTAATCATAATTCGAATGCAGTTTGCACACTCTTCTGTCAATACCTTTCCAGGGGCTTCAATGGTACTATGCACTGAAAATGTAAATTATTTTTGCAAACGTTGGATACATGCTAGTTTGTTTTGATAGCTAGGGACATTCCATCAGGTACACTGCTAGTGCATGTGATCGTGGTCAAACTTAATTGTGAGTTATCATAGTGCTTCTGCGTACATTTGTTGCACAAACGATATATAAATTTTTTATTAGTTGTTTCTGATTTCGAACGAGTGAAGTCGTCGAACAATACATTTGACAAGCTGTATGCTAATAATGCAGTAATCTAGGTGAATGACTCCATTGACTACATCACCATTCCGGATACCAAGAGCCAACAAAAGCCTGCATGGACTGAGTTCGTTGGTCTTTCATAAGTGAATTCGGGCAGTATACTGACACAGTTTCCTCAGCAGCTCAGCATCGGCTCACAGTGGTTCAACAATCCTGATTCTAACAAAGCTAGAAAGATATGGACTGCTAAATCGAACGGGGACCTCAACCGAAAGCTTATTTATAATTATATCCAGTTTCGTTTGCCCGTTTTCATAACTCATTGCTGTTAGAACTGAAAAGGCCTTCACAAAGAATTTGTGAAAAATCTCTTCACATGTGAATGTGATATGACTTGTGCAGAGAATCTGCTTTGTCATCACTGATTAAGTCCCTTTCTTGGTTGATCGTGCGTTGATTCGACATACGTGCCTTCCTCAGTGCAAATTCTTTGTGCCTCAATTCCGAAAGTTCACATGTAACTCAAATTTACTTGTGAGTAGTACTGTGAGACAAATGATATTGATTAATTTGACTATACTTCAGACTGAAGTCAGTTCATCGATTGAACCATGCGCTCGGAAGCACTAGACTCGATTTTCGCTGTCGGGCCAAATGAATTGATTGATATCCCTGAAGACGATACTTGAACAAGCATGAATCGGTAATTCAGAATTCAAATTTTGGATGGGACGGTGAACATGTATTACTGATAAGCTCTTATAAGAGCGAAACTCGAGTCTAGTGCATCCGAGTGTATGATTGAATCGATAAATAGAGGATTGTACGTGAAGGTAAAGTCCGAAAGATAGTTCAAGGTAATCAATCCCGAAAGTGTTTGTACCGGTCTCCCATGTCCCCATATTTTGCACACGGAGGTGCTGTTGGGATCCCATTTGCGGTATGGAGCACTTGTTGAATTGTCACCTTCGGTGACACTCTGGAATACGTACGTTTAGGGAACCAGCTAATATATCGCATTCATAGGGAGATCAGACAGAACTCAAGAGGCACGAGTGAAGAGACACTGGTCTAAATGGTTGCGTCAATCGTTGGTGAACGCTAACAACGAACACACAACAGTAAGTCCTTCGGTAGTGTCCTCGGCCACCCACAACTTGCTTTGTAGGTCAACATCAATCAATGATTTGGGATTTATACCACTGGCAGTAGTCTCAGAATACTCAAGTGTAGTGAAGCGCTGCTCATTACACACAACAAACCACCTGCGTATTTGTCTTGGTACACTTCGCCTGGTTTGTTTCAACCAGGCTATATAGGTTATTCGTAGCAACTTTTGTTCTTGGCTATTAACGTTCATACCCAATGTAGTTGATCATACAATGTTACGCATTTCTCGCACATGAAGGCTATGCAAAATATAATCATCTCATACTTAATAGCATCAGTAATTATGATGAATTTCACTAGAGTTGATTCAACTGATATGAGCAGAAGAAATCAGGATACCTTGTGATGCCCAGTTTTATACAGCTGAGTTCTTCCGATTTTTAATAAAAGATTTTGAGAGAGAGGGAACTTTGTTTCTCATAGTGGTAAAGCGAACAGATCTGACGGCGTACGTTAAAATATCCCGTGCATAGCTGAAGCAACATTCACAAAGCACAGACATTGCTGTCACACGAACCCGGGTGGCTTCTAAGGAAAAATTTTCAAATAATTTTAGCGCAATAAGATAAACTGAAAAACTTAATCTGTATTTCGTTTTAAGTGGTCATGTTTCAGGATTCCCCACCTAACAAAGGCTAGTTAGGAAACCATGACGAAAACCGCAAAACTCGAAGTCATACGAATTAGCTTTGTCCATTTCGTTTTCAGGTCACTATTCTAGAAGATAATGAAACGTAAAAAAGGTGATGTAAAGAACTGATTGTAGCCAATGAAAATTTAAATAATGTACTCTTGCGATACTGAAAGCATTGTATGGTGAACAAGTCCGATTTTGGTGTTCACAACTATGTCAAAACAACTCAGACTATTTAGCTGCTCACAGAGAAAGGAGGAGTGACTGTAATCTCAAAAAATTGGAACCCAATGCTCCCCAGTTTTAGTACGGGTTTCTTCTGAAGTCAGTTATTAACTTTTCGGTTGTCCGAGGTTCGGTCACGTGTACCGTTTTCCGACAAGGCAGTCTAACTGCTAAATGACACCGTTTTGGATGGATTGTTCCTATATGGTTTCACCCTTGTCACAGTTACGATGGGATTGGTATGAAACCACTTCATTTTGTACCGGACTTGATTTCCTTATCTCAGAATAACACGGGATGACGCTCATGGATGCGCTCGAGAAGATGCCTAATCCTGCGTTCAACATGCTTCTCACAGGAAAATTGAAGGAGTAAACATAAAAGGCGGTCACTATAATCAGCACTCTATTCCTCACACGCAAATACACCATATACAGGACGTCAAGAATGCCTGAATCTTGAGTAAATAAAACTGTTTAACTGCGGTAAGTGATAGACTCCATTCAGAAATTTAAATAACTATTTCACAGCTTCGATTTCTTTAGTGGCTTATTGTTTCTTTACAGCACATAGTCCAATGAGCTCTTGTGGTATCCATTGTGTAAAAAAATAATCCGTACATTTTTGAGTTCATTAACGATCGTGTATTTTGTGCAGGTTTATCTAGCTCTGCTAGCCGAACAAGCTATATGGTCCCTCTTCATTTTAAGCGATAATTTTCATGTCATTTCCTGCTTTGAATTGCACACTGCTTGTTCCAAAGATTAATAATCAGGTCATCTGGAATCAGCCTATCATTTATTTTTGATTTAGCTACACAGGTAATCAATAAGTATTAGATTTTGGTGCATAGTGATGTGATATGCAGTAAGAAATAGTTAGTGACATTTGGGTTATGTAAGGCCTCATTACGAGTTTCAATAGTCCAACCGTTCACTTCGCTCTAGCATGGGAACAGAGTTACACATGTCTGAGATGGGTCACAATGGGACTCCAGTCTTACGCAGTTTAGGTGATCGACGAATGGCTCCAACCATTGGACAAACCCTCTTGAGCCTGATAATCTGTAACGGGTAATATCGGTTAAACCGTCACACAAAGATAGATAATGATTTCTTACTTCAGATGCCTTATATTTTTTCGTTTGAACTTTTCTTCAATTTCGGTTCGTCCTCTAAAATTGTTTCTATATTCTCAACGTAGTCACGTTTATGGACTAAGACAATGTTGTAGACCTTATTTTTATTCCTATAATTTATATCTGCATTCATCTGTCAGTAAATTAAACGGTTCATGTGCTAACGCCTTCCGAAGAGTTTATTGATGTCATGGTACATTGGTGTTTATACCTCGAAGAGCCTCGCTATGGTCAGGAGTGAGTGTCTAAGTTGGCAACTGGTCAACCTTCCCTTGCGCCACGCGAAATGCTTCCATACGACCAAACTTTTTGAAAATCCTCTACTGATGAAGCCCTACTCACTGCCTTCTCGTGGCGGAGATGTTTACCCACCAAAGTGAGAGGACAACAAGCCGACATCCAAGGATACAACTGGGTTGGTGGACGACTGGTGGTTCACCTAAGGGAGTTGGCCAAAAACCCTGATTCCAAACCAACCGTGAGGAAGCACACGAACCACAAATATCTTCCCGGTTGTGGCAGTGGTCATCGAGGTGTATTAGACATCTTGGACGTTTGATCCCGTCCAAAAGGCGTATGATTCGATGAACTGGACACCGGCCCCCCAATGGATCGCGGTTTTGGCACACCGCCCCGCTGCTTTGTGGATCACGATTTGGTTAGCCGAAGGCTCCGCATGTGGATTCCTCAAGATAATTCACCTGCCGTGGTCTGGGCAACCTGAGTGTATTTCGGCCATATGCAAATCACGGAACATCTTTTTTTAAAAAAAAGATTATTGTGCCATGATTTGTTTGGCACATAGTCTGGATTCAGAAGTGTGCGAAAATATAATAATTAAATATACACTGTTGATGATAACGTATTCAACTGGGTCAATTTAGGCTGTTGCTTCTGGATGAGGTAAGGAAGTCAAATCCAATTGGTGAGCAAAACGTGTTTCAAACGGGACAACCATATTAAATCGTTTGATTTCTTTACTCGAGCAGCAAAGTTTCGGGCATTTAGGTTATTAAGATCCAACCTGCCCTGAGTCAAACACTATTGTATGCTCTTCCTAGGTCAATGTAAATGGTCAGTGGATAATTTTTTAGAAAAACAGCTTACTTTACCTAACGGATCATGTTTTCAATGCCACAATGAACTTTTTCCAGTTGCAAAAGATAAACCCGCGTTAACATATTTAGTCCAGATTATTATAAGTAATACAATGAACAAATCTTTCTTAATTCAAATACATCTGATTGGTCTGTTTCGATTAATGTACGCACTTCATCAGAAGGATGCGACTCGATTTCACTTGATATTGTACAAATTCTTGGATATAGCCTTGGGATGTTTTTCTTTATTTGTATTAATTTTTTCAAGCATTCTACATGAAATAACTATAATCCGTTATGCTTCCACGAGGTCGTCGCACAGGTTTTTGCGTCCAGTTTATCCCTCGACGATACGACGAAACATTATAAACAGGTCTACTGTTAAGTCTCATATTACTTTGGCACCGAGAGAGGTGACCATTCTTGTCAAAAGAAATTTATGCGATCATCTATTCTCTAGCAAATATTCGTCTGTAAACAGCCAGAACGTTTTTTGCTTTAGCATGATGATGAAACCGTGAACAGCAACCTTTTCGTTTTTCCCGATGGACCATATTGACACTACTAAAACCTTCATTAAAATATCCAAACTAAACTTCTCTATTCCGTCAGATTCATGTGTGGCTTACATTATTGGAGTGGCATGGGTTTCATTTTTTGATATGAATGAACAATACTACTGTTATAATTCCACAAGATGGTGCTGGTCGAGGATAGTCCTTTATTGGTGATCATAGATCGTAAATCAGAAATTTGGCAAACATGACACAGAAAATCTCATCAGAAATATCCATCGCAGTTCCTGGCCGCATAACGGTTAATGCATGCATCAATCGGTATTTATTCTTTGAGACCCAGCAAACTGCTCCCGGTGATCTTCTCGATTTTTGATTGTTGAAATAAATCACCAACTATGTTGCCTACTACTCACAAATGAGTAGTATCTCACAACATTATGAGTGATTTGACCAGGGTAAACTAGGGACCATCTACACCGCGATAGTATTGGTAAAGGATAAAACAGAAGTCCAGAGAGCCTGCCAACATGTGCATCGATTCTCCTTAATCAAGCACAGGTGAGCGTACTAGTCACATCGAAAGTTATCATTTTGCTCTTACTGAACAAACTTCGTTGTGAATAGAGGTACTCTGTTTTCAAACCGCAACAGCCATTAGCGGAATTCGAGAATAAAGAACACAGCATCACATTGTTGCACAGTGTATTTTCGGAAAGATTTCGTTG
>UZAN01000068.1:0-16979 GCA_900618425.1 Echinostoma caproni | reverse complement strand
ATCCAATCACCGTTCAGGAAGCTCGACCAATGGTACACCGGGCGAACATGACATCTGAGTAACTGCATGTGATGCGCCGGTGCAAAGGGTTGCATGCTTGTAGGACGCTCGGTCAACCAATCCAATGGTTCATTTCATTCGATAAACCATGATCTAATTCCATCAATAAAGATAAGCATTTACTGTTATCAATTCCTCGTGTATTTCATTGGTGTCCGCAGTTCGGGTTAGAGACAATTCAGTTCTGAGCGGTACAATACAGGTTATCGTAATCCTAAATTCAGTACTATTGTGATTACTACAGTCTCTCCTTTCACATAAGAAGACTCCGCTGCTTCCGTTCTGACCCGTCGGTGACAAACGCTTTCTTTCAATAAGGTGTCATCCGTTTATCCCTGTACTGCTTTCCTGGTTTGTTGAAGGCTGATTTCAAACTCAAAGTCCAAGTTTTACTACGGGAATAACTTACAAGTTCGCGCTTCTCTTGTCCCATAGAATATGTATACAGATGAATCGCTACACGTCGAAAAAGGAGTCACATAGAGTTCCGGGTAGGATATAATAGAGAATGTTGGCTGCAGTGACTTCCCTTTTGCTTTTAGTGGTGTACAAATGTGAGGAGTGCCTAGGTTCCGTCGAGTCTCTGCTTGAAAGATTCAATAGTGGGTTTACGAACGACATAAGATGGAAGGGCGTTCCAAGATCTGCACACCCTGACAGGAAAAGACTAGTGCCGGCAATCCAGTCGACACTTGGGAATCATTAGTTTGAAACGGTATCCCCTTAGGTGTACATTTTTCGATAACATGTGCAGCGATCGACACGCACGGTCTGGGTTCTGCAGTACTTTATACGTCCAAATCAAGCCTCCTCGAGTTTGGTGGTACTGCGCAGTATATAGTTCCAATGATCGTAATCTCTCTTCGTATGTCAGGTAATGCAATCCAGTGACCATCTTGGTGGGCATCCTTGTGGATGCTCAAGCATCTTGCAATCATGTTGAAGCCATGTTCTCCAAGCTGGGATGGCGTACTCTATGTAGGGTCGAATACAGGCTGATAGCAAACGTGGGAATAGTGGTCATTCAAACCGGCCAAATAATTGGGCCGACAATCTTCATGGCAGCGGACGAAGCCTTAGCACAGTTGTTGGAGCAGCTTAAATCTTCTTGAACAACAATACCTAGGTCATTTTCGCTAGAATTATGTGGTATCTGCTGGTCCCCGAGGAAATACGAGAATTTCCGCTTGTGGGGTAGGGATATTACTTTGCATTCAGAAACATAAAATTCAATGTCCTTTTTCTTAGTCCCTTGATAAGCTGCGATAAGTGATTCATAAAGTGTTAGACAGCCCTCTGGTTCTGTTACCGTGTTCCAGATTTTGGCGTCTTCTGCCAACATTCTTGTTCTTGAGCCAAACGATTTGGATGCATCATTTTTGAAGGCGAGGAACAGCCGGGGACTGATTACGGACCGTTGTGAAACACCGCGGTTGGCTTTGATAGATCCAGGTATGGAATCATAAACACGACCTGAAATGGTTCGTCTTTGGCGGAATGCTTTAATCCATTCAAATGCGAACTCTTGAACGCCATAATTGTAGAGCTTCTGCAGCAAAACTTTGTGATTCAGTTGATCAAATGCTTTCGCGAAGTCCAGATAAATCACATCCACCGCGTTCTCTTCGTCAACTGTACTGGTCCATTCACCTCGAACAGGAAGCAGGTTGTTGAAGAAGGATCGCTTTTGCCTAAACTCATGTTGAGCTGTCGACAGAATGTTGTATCTATCGAGGTGGTCATCAGAGAGTCGGCCACTCCATGACCGATAACATCGGAAGCAGGGTAACAGGTCGGCAGTTACGGAGGTCACTACGACAACCACCTTTGTATTTGGGCGAATTGACTCCTTGTTTCGACGAAACGGGGAATGTTGCTCAGTCGAACACTTGTTGAAACAGAATAGCTAGCGGTTCGGTGTGTGATTTGTCAAGAAGATCAGAGATTTCGGGTGTATGTTGTCAGCAAATGGGGTTCCTTTTTTTCGCAAAGCCATTAATTTTGCTTTGACCTTTTAAGCAGTAAATGAAACTTAGGTGAGTTAAGGATGTGGACGATGATGCAACCGATGGGGTAGTTCTAAACCTTCAACCAGTGGTGCTGCAAAGACGTTAGGGTAGATTTGCTCGCAATCAAGACTGTTTTGGTAGTAGAGTAAAACACCTTTAGCACGCGTAGGACAATCGCTCCCGAGTAGGGACGTCTGAGATAAAGACGATTCGGGGTCCGAAATATCTTTGTAACAGCAATCATATCCCATTGACTAGATATTAAAACGTAAATTTAACTCAGGAAATTTGTCGAGTATCCCTTCGAGCATACCTGCATACCGTAACTCTTTGGTACTCAATATAACCCGGATACCGACGGATAAGGAAAGCGTTCGCCCTCAGCTTTCCAATGCACGTTGTGGTCACCTCAAACTATAAAACTATCCTTCAAAGATGGATGATGATAAGGGTATATTGTTAATTTCCGTCTAGTTATTAATCAGAGAACAATATCGCTATGTACCTCTCGAATAAATATTTTTTTAAAATTCCCCTGCACCATATCTGGATGGTATCTGGACCAAAAGCGAACGAGTTATAGGTGATTGACGTCAACCTTAAATTGGATGTATCTAACTTCGGAGAAGTTGGTTTACACAGAAAGAGTAGAAGGAGAATCTAGGAAACCTAATGTCCGTATTCAACATGCTTGCATCAAGGTAGTCTATGTTATAAACAATGATATTTGTCAAATTTATTCTCCAAGCTGACAGTAGAGACAAGAACAAGCTCAAACTGATCGCATACACACTGGGTTTGATGCTGACTGAGTGTCTGTTTCAAGGTTTGAAGAATATCATTCATTTGACGTTGAATGGATTTTGTCACGTGCGGTTTCGCATTCTAGCCATAGCAAAGGCAGCTACCGTACGTCCTCAAAACACTGCTCTGTATAAAGAAAAGTCATTTTTACAAGCACTTAAGCTCCCATCGTCGGATAATCGATAGGTGACCCGTCATGATACATCATAACCATTTTGTGCTACGTTTGCTTTTCGACAAATCGCGATTCACATTCGCTGAACGTCTGGCAAATTCACCGTGTCGGCGAATGAGATAAATTTCTATCTCGATGACTGTCTATTACGGTTGATATCCTGGATGAAGTGCAAATTCCAGCTGACTTCCGGCTTCATAAGTGGATCAGTAATGAGCACAATGCGCTACTAAACCTCGCAAACGCGGGAAGGAGCTCCGAATAGGTGAACCTTAATGTTGCTGAAACCGGGATTCAAAGAAAAATTAGGTATTTTCTGCTTTGTAAAGTTAAACTGCTTCCGTTTCAAGATGATTCTGCCACTACGTCCACCGACGAAAAGATGTGTTTTTTCCTGTTAGTTTGTCTTTTCGACTCTCTTTATTTTCCAGCCGCGGTATTGTTGGTACCAGAACAGTTGTTTTACAGCCTCCGCCACCGAAGATTGGTTTGAGATGAACCCATCGGCGAAGTGTTTGAAGCTTTCTGTAAAGCATGGCTAATACTTAAAAGAACTGAGAACACCACGTAGTTTCCAGGTGAAAGATTTTCAAAGTAGAATGATACATGTGACTGCCTTGAGCGACGCGTCAGCGAACGGATACGGAGTGGTTATTCAAGTTCGGCACCGATCAACCGGAGATGAAAAACGGTGGTTCTTCTTCATGGGAAGGTCAAGCTTCGCGCCGCTAAAGCTACCACGTTATCACGGCTTGGATGTGAAGCTGTCGTTCTGGCAGTTCGGCATTTTACAAAGGCATTAGACATACATGATGTTACTCACTATTTCTGGAAATGTTCGATAACAATTTCCCACCACATTTACAACACTGACTTGACGGTTGACGCATCAGTTCCATTTGACCTGTCCACACACTCATATGACTTACTAGCATGTCGGACTATGTTGATACTCTAGCATGTCCACGAACACGTACACACACATGTTGATCCCGCAACCGCACGCAACCGTCGGAGTTTGATTGATTTAACTGACCATCTTTCGGACTTCATGTGTACCCACAAACCTCAGTTTATCAATTCAATTATACACTCGGAAGGAAGAGACTCGAGGTTCGCTCTTATTAGAGTTCGTCAGTAGTACATATCCACCGTCGTGCGAAGCCGAAGAATCGTCAGTTAAATCGATCATTATCAATTATCCCATACACACTACTCACAAGTAACTGTGAGTCAAATGCGCAAACCGTCCGATTCATCGTCACAAACACGCGCACATGAACAACAATCTCATCGTGGTTGTTCCTCTGATGGATCTGGACCCAGGACTGGCGATATTTGATCGGCCGAGATTGCACGCTGGTCCTTAATATACATATACACGAACCTTGCCCGATTCATTGTTGTCATTGCTTGACACGAGGCTTTATGACCGTCTCGTTGATTCCCGTTGTATTGACTTAATTTCCCGGTTTCCCGTTGAGCTGTTTCTGACGGATTGTCCGATAGTGAAGGGTTTGTTCACTGTGCATTTTATCATTTATCTTCATATTTGTGTTGCAGTACCGCACTATGATAAACTTGTTTAAAGTGCTTGTATGCTGAGTTCCATCTGTGTTGATGACAGAGGTTCACTTTGTCTGTATCCTTTCAATTAGACCCGATATCTTCACATCTTGTGTTTGATCACTTGATTTGTGTACATTGTGAGCTTAACAGCGATCAGTGAAGTTTGTTTCACTGTGTTTCGTTCGAAAATGATAAGGATGATAATTTAGCACGATTGGTTAAAATAAAAATTAAGGTGGCCGGCAACAGTTTCATGAAAGAGAATGGGTTTTGATTTGAAGTCACCGACACACCGTGATGACATTCAAGAATCCTATTCTTCGATGAACAACTCTGAACACATCATTTCTCGTTGTCTTCATGAACACGTGTAGCGGTTAATTGTACTGTAAACAATTGGATATACTCTCACAATACAATGATCAGTACTATATCTAGTCTATTCGTATAATGAATCAAATATTCTAGACCCAGTGTGGAGCTTAATTCCGTGTAGCATGTTTACTAAAAACACGAACAAATAAACCCAAAGAGCCGCTCGCTTGTGCTATGAAAGTGTTCAAAATATGATCAAAAAGCCAATTGATCCTCAGAAAGTGATGCGGTATTCAACCCCTTCTATTTGGTAATCAGCCTGGCAACTGTACTCTAAATTATCAAACCGATTTTGTTAAATACATTCGTGAATCACACTGTCTTGATGCAACAAAATTGAAAACTATAATTTCATCATCACGGTTTGTAGATTGTTCTTCTGCTCCTCCAGTTCCCAACAGTTCGCAGTAGGAAGCTGCTCATCGTACGACACGAGTACAGCATCATGAACTCAACATCCATGAAAACGAAATAATGCTCTCGTTCGACTTCACCACTTTTTTCAGTTCCATCAACTTGGAACTTGCCAGATCCACTTCTCAAGAATTGATAACTGAGCACCCATCAGGCCAACAATTGAACCAGCTGAGATTTGCAAACTCATGAGACTATGCTTGCACTGGTAATTCAAATACGAGAGTGAACTCCTCGAACAACTGCTAAGGACATCAGTGGGATCACCCATTTCCGGAATCGTAGTAAGAGCGGTAAGGCAGAAGCTGTAGAAGCAGGTAATACCAAGAATTATGCTCCGATACATTGATGATATTCGTCTTAAAAATCCGGAAAATGAAAGGAAACAGCGTGATCAATATCACATTCAACGACATAAGATTCACAATGAAGACGGAGAAGGATAAATAACCGGCATTTTTGACATCATCAGAACGCAATCTTAGACACTTGTTCGTAAGAATCCAAACCCCGTGAATCACCGACACACTGAAGAAGAAGAATACTTCATCGGGTATTTGCTCTCAAGAGCTACCCGCTAAATTTTATTCAAAGAGCTCTAACTCAAAGGAAAAAAGAAACAACGGACGGAGAATTGGGAACAAGAACGGCCGTGCCGTACATTAAGCTAGAATCATATGCAATCCAAGTTGCCAACAAGCCGACCGCCTCTCGAAAGATATCTCTGTAAAAACCAAAGGAGAGAACAATAAGGAAGGTGGAGAAGAGTATTATGTAAAAGTAAAATACAAGACTGCTCAAAACATTATATCGGACAAATTGGAAAAAATATCAACAGAAATTTATGATGACCAATCGTCAACCACCATCATTGATTTCCTACCACGAAGATGAAGAACGCCATTAGTTTGGCTTTGAATTAGTGACGTTTATCGGCCAAGGTAAGTGAAAACGTGACGAAAAGTTCTCGAAGCTTGCACTTATCCATGAATTCGATGAAAACTCAAATCGGAAAGGATCATAGGTACACTACAGTGCAAATCGAGGCTCCAAAGAAGCACCAAAAAGGATCACGCCGTGAATTGATAAACAGCCGACGGAGAAGAAAACATATACGCAATATCATTGGCCAGTATTATCACAATGTACCTGATTGCGTGCGTGCGTCTTTTTATGATAAACAAACATGAGGATATTGCATTGCGTTGGATCAAATAACGAGTGAGTGATTGAGGAGGCATTGTGTTGTGGATGGTCCGATAAAGGGGGTGAGGTAATGCTCGGCAGTAAACAAACCTGTCTCGGTTCGATGACTAGCCAGGACCAAAAAGTGAAATGATTTCCAATAATCAATCAACCTAAGATTCAACATGGGTGCTTAAGGTGAATGAGACGTAACCCCAAACATGAGCATTCTTTTGTATGCATTGAATGGATGGTGTGATGTAGACATTCAGCGCCATCACGGATTTTTATTTCGCTAATTGGTTTCAGCTGAGCTCGTAGTTATTTGGTACATTTGTGGCACCAAATTTTGACAGTAATTCAAGAGGCGGAGGAAAGATAGGAGTATTTATTTATTGGCGAGTGCGAGCTCTATTGCCTACGTTGATGTTATCGCCATCGGATCAGGTAGTCTACCAGTTTATGCCAGACAGGCGAAGTTACCACCTCGTGTACTGAATGCGTAAACGACACTCGGATTTCCGCCGCAGAACAGTAACTAAATATTCTCTTCGCTCATGTGTTATTGATTTACAAACGATGTTAATATCGATCAGAAAAGCTTCGCGGTAGTGGTTGGAGGTACTGAAATCCCGAGCCATTCGCCACCATCCTATTGAAAGTTTGTGCGTAACAACTTGATTCATCTACATCCGAATTTACTGTGTGTGTATGTCATCCGCAATAGTCATGATTGGCATTGAGCTTCCCCACTGCAGCCCATTCATAAAGTGCCTTTGTAGTAGTCATGAATATCGAACACGACTGAAATAGGGAATCGCACTAGCACTTGTACACCGGAATCCGCCATCACGGAAACGCAGGATAAAAGTCACAGCATTAGCGAGTCATTTAGCGAAACACATCCATGATGTTGAATACGGCTTACACAAGAATTGAATGCTTATGGGAGTATCCACCAACGGCCTGCTTGTATTCTTGTCGGCATAATTTTTCTGTCTGGGGCACACAACTTCCATTTGGTCCGACTTTTGGTTCGTTGTTTAGAATTTGTTAGGCGTAGGCGCTTCGTGGATGGCGTTATCCCGTGGGCTAGGACTACCAGTCTTCCGAGTAACGATAGATTGTTTGTACAGTGGCACTGTTGAAAGCTTTCGAAACAATGCTTGCTATTATTATCCTTCGTGTATTCCATGCCAGCCCTCTCCTTCCACTGCATGACCCTATAGTGACTCTGCTGTCAGTCATATTTTATGAATCGTTCTTGCTTTACTGATCATTGACTTGCGTTGCTTCCATCCACATCCAACTTGGTCGTCCAGATGCATTCTGCGACGCCAGTTTACATTATTTTCAATTACGGTGTGTGGTCCAGGTCAAACGTTCCGCCCTCTATTTGGTTACTGTGATGTGATGAGATCGGCTGGACGTATTGCAGAATCGTTGAGACGCGTGAGGTTTGTGGTGGGACCATTCAATCGTTTGGGACAAAACCATCAGGGTCGCACGTGGACCCATCTGGTGCTAACTTAACAAAGAATTTTAGCATTATTTCCTTGTTTCACAATATTTTGTTGTTTGATAAATAACACGACTCTAGAGCATGGATCTATCACCACCGTCATCCTCACCTGTCCCTCGCTTTTTCATTAACAACAGCCGCGGCTTCTCGAATTTGAATTCGAGGAGGCCGGTAGTGCAGCCGATGGTGATCAGACAAATTGGACTATTCGCTTGTTTCAGTTGCAAGAAGACGAAAAACACGCATTGTTAGTGACCATGTGTCTGACAGAAAGAGCCCTGAATCATCCCACGGCGCGATTGAGAATTTGCTATATATGAACTCACTGTTTGCTTTGGAATCGGATCAATAGACGTTTTCCCAGCCAGCTGGCCTTCTCAGGACAACATGACTTTTTTTAATAAGGATTTGGCGCAGCTGTTTCGGAATTACGACCACAGGGCACTTTGTTCTTGTCCGTTATTCGATTAGGATATCAGCGGCATTGATCTGTAGCTGCTTCCATGCCGATTACCATGAATTCATGTGTGTGGTATGTTGCACGTCTCGGTATTGCGGGCCTTGTAAAATTGCTTCGATCACCTTGCGGGGTCGTTGTGCCTTGTGCTGTTCCTACACCAGTTCGTGTCGGTTTTGTCCCACTGCCAGTATACTGATAGTGAAACGATCTCTTTCCAGTTGACGAGACAACCTAACGCCAAAGAACTAATCGCGAAGTCGTACTTCTAAACCCCAGGCTAAAATCAATCTAGTTCAACTCTGGCGTCCTCAGTGGTTTAAATCCTCTCCAGCAGTTTGTGGTAGGTTTCTCTATGAAAACTTTGAACCCTGAGATACGATCACCATTTATCCACTGCCCGAATTATTGCAAGACATTCCTTCCCATGGTGGAATATTTACTTTCCGTTGGCGTACGGACTCTGCTTACGTATTCAACCACTCCACTTGCTTGTGTGAATAGGGCTCCCAATCAGACGTCATGCATAATCTCGGTCTCATTGGCGCCTTGAATGGCTTGAATATCGAATACCATCAAAAATTTTTCTTTGGATGCGCTGTTTTTCTTCACGATTGATCTCATTGGCGAAACAATTGATCAAATGTTTACGTATAAGAGAAGTAATGAAATTACCGTAGGTCAACCAAATTTCACAAACTAAGGATTTCGGATTTTGAGATTCTTTAATGATTCCTTCCTTCAATATTTGTTGGAATTGCCCCCATCTTCCTCCATTCTGCAACGGGCTGCCAATGTATGCTAAACACTTGCAATGCTGTATATCAAAATTTGATATGCACGATGGAAAAGGAAACAAGGAATCAACTTGCATAATTCAATGTTCCCTCATTTTGTTTTGATGCGGGTCCATCAGGCGACGTGGAATGGGGAGTACTTTCATTTTCTTACATAAAGCACTCAGTATGACGACGAAACTGGAACTCTAGTTGACCCATAGAACTAGGAGAATTTGCAGGAAGCACGTGCTGGTTGAACACATACCAACTGTGCGAAATATTTTCATGCAACAGCGATTGGCCAAATCTGTTACGACACGAGATCTACCCCAAGAGTTCACCAACCTGAAATACCTTTGAGTACATTTTTAACACTTTATCCGTTATAAAATAGCAATTTATGCATGCAATCAAGCTCACATGGCCAGATCGCGGTAAATTACTTAATCATGGAACATCTAAACAACCAATTGTGTTGCGAATGTTGAGTACATTATATTCTTTTCCTTTTACCTTAACACACTCGCTAAGTGGGCGAGCAAACAGAAGGTTTACCGAGGTTTTTTATGTAATATAAATCATGACGATTATTCAGAATTTGATTACAAACGCGGTGCACCATTGTTCCTCAAACAACAGAAACGCAAAATTGGTAGAGAGATTCAGTGAACAACAAAAAAACGGTATGCCGTATTCCTGAAAATAACTGTTCGGCTTTTGAATTCTCTCTCGGCATCGGTGTATCCTAATCATGAAATGTTGTGCTCAAGATTAGACTACTTACAGTAGTCACCGTAGAAATGTAAAAATATCAAATTTTTTATAGTATCAGAAAATTAGAATGAATCCTTCGTTGCGTCAAGTGAAATGTACCGCGTAGTACACATGTTGGGTACATGATGGGTAACATGATGGGTATAGTCGATTATTGAGTGCAGACAAATTTTTGGTGCACTTTGTTGGGACCTAACCTGTCGTCCATTGCCTTCAATTGATCGCCGGATTGGAGAGGATTGATGGATTGTGATCGATAGTGCAGCATGATATAATATATGTGAGAAGTCTCCAGAAAGAAAACTTTTTCAGACAGGAAAAAATATAATCCGGATGAAGTCTGTGGCTTCAGAACAGCTGGGTAATAATGTTTAAAGGGTTGAAACTTCAAACACTCGGATCACTTGGGAGTAGAAAATGTCACTACTTTCCACTTTCATGATATGTAGCTCGTATACACAAGCTTTCGAAGTAACACTCACTCGGAAAATATGTTGCAAAATGGCATTCAGTGGCATCATCGATTCCGCTTTGTTACTTATTTTTCCGATTATTCATGCTTCGTTAGTGTTCCTAACGCCGCAGAAAATCGCGGATCAATATCAGGGCAAATGTGGGTACAAAAACTTACTCATCTCGACCTTCAATCTCATGGGGCAAGTTATGGAGTTTTATCTTCGTTTGTGGAATCATGGATACCTGTAGGTCATTCTAGTACCCACTGATTGATTCAATAATCTATGAGGATCGAACGCTTTGCGTTTGTGATTAAGTACAAATGGAAGCAGTCCGCTGGTAGACCGTTACTTCCAGGGCAACTGCTGATTGAATTCATATCGAAAACGTTGACGATCTCCTTGGAATACTTGTCTCTGACACAAACCCGATAACAGCAAGAAACGTTGTTTACCAAATAAGAACCCTTTTGGACTAATTTCTTGCAATTGGCGCATTCCGGAAACCGATAACAAAAGCAAAACCTTGAAGTCAAGTCCAGTAAATTCAAATGATCGCTTTATACACCCTGAGAGCTGTATATTCTGCAGCTGCGTAGTCGAAAAGCACTTACCTATCAAGATTAGCGCACACTTTGAATAAGCAAGGAGAACAGAAAATAATTTACTATATGAATGAGTGAAATTCCGGAACGACGAATTCTGGCTGACAAGCAATTGACCAAGATAAGGTATCACAGAAGACCCATAGGTGGTCGTAAGAGGAAATATACAGTTATAGTGGGACCAGTTGGAGGAAGACTACACATTTTTAATAAAATCGTGATTTAACGGATGTGAGTGGTTGTCAAGGAGTTTTGCTGATAACAAAAAACATGAATTCAAATGATGTGAAATGATGCAGTGGCAGGCGGGAAGCCCCTCTAGATATTGATAAATGTGTCTTTCCTGAGTAACAAACGGACGTTATTGATAATCTTGGGTTTACATAGTTCTGTCAACACCGTTTGACGCAGTGCTACTCTCTATCAACCGCGATACCCCCTCCAATGTATACGAGGTTATCTGCAAATTCTTTTGTATTTACTTTTCGCTGATTTTTCAAATTCCAGTGTCGTCGGAGTGAAGTTAGATTCATGGATACTTTTTTCATGAATGTATCATGAAATTCTACTACTGGTTTCATTGTGATTGCACAATGTATCTATGGAAACGACCCTCAAATAAATTTTATGTGCACAAACAACGGGAGCGTTAGTGATTTTGCGACAATGAAAAAAACAGCAGAAACAACGCTGCCAAATTTGAAGACTCAGCCAACCTTGCAGTGCTCATCCCTTTAAGGCTCAAAATCAGAGTCTATTTGGTTTTAATTTCACAGAAACATAGAAGCGCATTGATTTTCAAATCACAATAATACAACGTTTACACCAGTGAGGGAATGGCAGGTCATCAATCATGGGGCAAATTCAGTGTTATGTTGAATTTGATGGAACCTTCTACTTGGCCGTTTGCAATACAGACAAATGCGGGCTAGATGTAATATTCAAAAGTGTGTATGACAAAAACAAATAAATAGTTGGCTTAAGCAAGTTTCTACGATGTCCTGTTCCCCACTGGTCACAGAATAGTTATGTTCCTCAAACTCTGTCTTGCTCCTTGTACTCCAAACCCTGAATGGTACCAAACATTATTAGACTGTTTGTAATCAGTTAACTTGCAGAACGCAATATCCCATTTCAGATTTACAAAGAACTGCACTATTTTCAACAACTCTGGAGTAGTTTATGTTGCAGTCGTTTAGACCTAAGGTTATATTCTCAACTTTGGTTTTATTTATGATAGTGTTCATGAATCCTTCACGACAATCACGAAGAATTTAAATCCATTTCTACAATCTGCGTCATTGTCGTCTTCAAAAGAGCTTACCTGTGATACAGTTTTTCATTGGGAATCTCAGAGATAAAACAATGAAATTTCACAGTCACATACAACAAAATGCTTGGAGGTTAGTGAGTAAGATTTGTACAGAGATGCTCTGAACGCTAAACTTCCCTCAATTGCTAATTGACGCTTGTGTAGAACAATCATACAATATGACCGCTCAATTGTATACTGCTCAACGTAATCAAAAAGGCAATAGAAACTTACGAAAACAGCTTGTACTTAACAAGAACGAAAAAGAGCACCGCTAGTATTCTCAAGTTTATCTTTCAGTCTTCTTTTGTTCGTAGCGAACTATTAAATTCTCGCAGTTAATTGATCGGTAAACGGGTTCGTAATGCTTGTTACAACCGGAAAGCTCAACTTATTTTGCAACAGAGAGTTGAGAATTGAGAGAGTTATAAGAGAGTTGAAGATACTGTCTCATGTGGTGAATAGTTGATAAATGCATAATTTGATAAACAGCCGAGCAGAACCAATCTTTAAGTAGTTTTGGATAATTTATAAGGACGCATTTAACACAGAACGGAATGCTTAATCCATGAGGAGGTTTAACGTACTATTCAGTTTCACGCGATACTGGATTCACCTTTGTGGTTTTCAACCTGTCCCGTCTTCACTGACGTGAAATATATATTGTTCTCATTCGAAATCGTAGGAGATATTACTATGTGTAAGATTAAAATGGAATAGGCCCCCATTGGTTACCCATAGTGTTCTTTGCTGTAATCCAGCTTGTGTTTTGTACAAGGATCCTATCAGGGATCGTATCAACGCGGATAAACGTTACACGTTAGCCTGGATACCGAACGAGTCCAATTTACATGACGGGAAATCCGATTCAAGCAATCAGGAAGCAGACACCAACGCATCTCGCACAGCTGTATATTGCATATCTGTTTTACACAACAAGATGCAATGTTTGCTCGATCAGTCACTTCCTTAGAGTCAGGTGGCAAAAATTTACTAACCTTTTTTTAAAAAGTTGCACCAATGTACCACCGTGACACATGATATGAGAACGCTCTTTGAACATACAGCTAGTCTTTGCCTAACCTAAAGAAATTGGGTGTGTGCTGATACAATGAGAAACTATCTGCGGATCCCAAGAATGGTTAATCTACATCGACTATGATATGAAAGGTTTGCAATCCTACAATCCTAAGAATGGGTTTCATTTCAATGTTGGTATCGACTGCCTACCACAAAAGGAAAAGTCCTAATATCACTTGCAATAAAACCTCATCCGGATTTCAAAGCTAGTAGCGCTACCTTTTCTCCAATCTGCAAAATAAAGCTAGAATTAATCCAATATTGTAACAAGTGATCGAAAATATAGAAGACCTATAGGCAGTTGAAGGAAGTATTCCAGTGAAGTGAACTGCAAGGTAAAAATCAGTGGTATAGATCATAAGTCTCTGCATCATGCATTATGCAAATTAAGTGGGTTCCGAATATAATAGTTAGACCTTTTAGTTTGACACCATTTCATTCACTGAAATTGATACCGACACACATTGCTCTTCAAAACCTAAACCATACAAAACTGTAAAGCTACTCTGACATGCAATCTAAGCGCAAGAGTTAAACGCAAGAATCACTGTGTCCTTTTATGCATTATTGAGGCATGGCTCTACTCAAATCTCCGTTCAATAGGCATTCGCAATATGCCAATGGATAAAGGGGTAGATCGATTGACGAAAGCGTGAAAATAATTTACAACCTGGTGGCGAAAAGCTGCAACCATGTGCCTCGATCAGATAAAAATCGAAATTAGGGGTCATTTGTATAGGAAAATTTGAAAAATGCAATTCACTGTATTTGAGAACATACCTGTTACAGTATAGAAACATGCGTCTTAGGGATTATTTTGCTCATTGATGGTTGAAATGGTCAACATCGGGGAAGAAAACATTTTGTGAGCATTAGTGCTGCTTGAAGACAAAAAATAAAAGCCACAGCTCTTAATACCCATGAAGGTTTGGATATATATCGGATTCAGACGCATCCTTTCCCGTTTGGCTGATACCGTTGGTGGTTAAAAGCATCAAACTTCGCAGCTTTCGTACCTTTTCTGCAGCAAGATGAAGAAAGCTTCGTCGAAATTGTCAGTTCAAATATTTGGGTTGTGATCGAGTTCTTGATCAATATTCATGTGTCCAGCTTGATAACCAGAAGGGTTAAGGTCGAAATTGACCGGGTTCGTTCAGTAGCGTCTAGAAAGCACACTCGATCAATTATAACGGACCTTTAGGATAGGGAGTAACAGCCCAACACTCACCACCGGAAATTTCATCGGCAGTCGATAACGGAAGGGCCCCGCATCCCTTGGTAAATTATGTATAAGCTCCATCTTGCGAAGGCCGCCTGTTTCTTGCTGATAGGATCATCAAACCGTGGAGAGGCGTTCGCAAACGGGGGCCCCTGCAGTGACGGCCATTTAAGAAGTAATTCTATGGACAGACCACGCACAATGGTACGCCCTGCTACATATTAATGGACCGCTGCGGGCGTACACCGATGATCTATACCTTTTCAACGTCAAGTGAAGCCATTGAAACTTCAAGTGAATCCAGCCAATGACATTCCCTTTGAGTATCCCAGAAGGCTATTGGTGTTTCCGGTATCGAAGGTCACCGCTTGGACTGGGTCTGAATGAACTACCTTCTCCGCAAACAAGCAAAAGTACTTTCTGAGTCAGTTTCCGAGCGAGCATGAAAGTTTCGGTTGGGTGAGGTGGGCCGTTCTCCCCCCCCCCTAACCACCAGTACACATACACTTGTTCAAACCGGGAACGTGATGCTCGTGATCGTTGATCCAGTGTGCATCATAGATACAAACGAACGAAAACGGTGTTAATTGACCTCTGCCAGTCGGGTAACAAAGCGAATCACGTTAAGACTGATCAATAAGTCAGTCACCACACCTAGACATGAATGTGAGCGTGATTCGTCGCATGGATGGAGTCGGTCTAAGCTCTCAAAACCCCAAGTAGAAGTCCACAAATTCGTGTGTCGAGTCGGCATGTAACGCGTCCAATACATTGCAGAGCATTTACTACGGCATTTGCACAAGGTTGCTCGAATGTTCACTGTTTCCATAAAGCAAAGAGATTCGTGAATAATTTATCTGATAGGCAACTATTTTCTATAGAAAACGAAGCCCTATTACTGGAGCGGAGGTTTTTCTTTGCTCACGGCAGACATTTAGCTGAATCGATTGGTTGGTGAAATTCGAGCTCCGATGGGTGAAAGATAACTTTGATACATAATTGAGACGGGGATCGAGTATGATTTTGATACACATTGCAGGTGCCTGCACGTGACTATAGTTGATTTTGATGGACCCCTCACGTCTCGTCCAGGCTTAGATCCCGGAAAACCTCCGTAGGCTTATCCCCTGCGGAAGATCTTATTACTATGGAAGGTTCCTTTTTGCCCACGGAAGACAGTTACCTAAATCGATTGGCAGTGGAAGGGTAGAACGTTTCTATTTATGGTGCAGCATCCGGAAAGGGGGAACGCAAAATCAGTCGGTTCTATTTTTGAGGTTGGGCGGCCGAGAGCAGTATTCATTGATGAAGAATCTATCGTTTCCGAATGTTCCTTCTGAATTGCCATCCGAGAAGTTCAAATCCATATTGCTGGACCACATCCTCCCAGTGGATTTCCAGGCCACTGAACGGGCCAAATTCAACTCAATGATCAGAGCTGCCAAAATTACGTACCGTGAGTTCATTCTCCAGTTGAACAAACAGGCGTCAAAATGCAACTATGGTGACCGATTGGAGGAACAACTTTGTGACCGTCCCATTACTGAAATCAACAACATCCCATTACAGTGTGAGATGTTGAAAAACAAAGATATCACGTTTGCTGAGGCTCGTAAAATCTGTGAGCAAAGTGATGATTTGTGTGTAGCCACAAATGCGGATACTCCTGTGTTATTCCATCGGCAATCAACGAAACCATTAGGTGACGCACGTATTGTTCAAAATTCACCCCAGGTTCCTCAAGTAACCAGTTCACAGCAAACATAACCGAAGGCTGCGACCAACCGCTGTTTTGGATTTGGTGAATACCACCTCCTTTCGAATTGTCGATTCCACAAGCATACATGCGATAAGATTGGCCATATCCGCAAGGTATGCTGAATGCCCAAGTGATCTTCATTGATTCCCACATCCCAACGGCTGATTAAAACTCAAGCCCAGTGTACACGCTGCACACCCGTGAACCCAAAGACCAGTTCGTGTTCACCCCATTGAGGTTCGAGTCTGATGTGGAGCATCGATTCATCATGGGCACAGGAAGCAGCGAATCTTTCCTACGGAAATCTACACTCACTGCGATTTGTCCCAATGCTGTTCCAGCCTCGACTTCTGTGCACATTCACAAGGTTACTGGCCATCAGTTGCAATTATTTGGCGAAACGATGTTGTGCGTTCAATCTGAATC
>UZAN01000067.1:0-17042 GCA_900618425.1 Echinostoma caproni | reverse complement strand
GGTCTAGACTGTTTCAAGCCTCGTAGACTACTGACCTGTTTTGTCTTAATTAACCTGACAAGAATGCGCTCACAAGCGGATTATTTATCGATTTCATTTTTACAAAAGGTGCTTGTTCCATAATCTGTTTGGCACATGCAGTCCGGATTCAGAACAACGTGAATTACTCGAGCTATTTAGTTTTTCGATTAGCACACTGCAATCAAATTGGGTTTGATGCTTTTCTGTCGTAGATCTGATTAGGCTGTCCAACCAGTCGCCAATTTGTTTCAATACTCATGGTACCGCAGAAAAACCCACTGAACCTGTCCGAATCCCGTCCCCTCGGGATGGCTCAACCTCTCCATCAAACAATCACTACAAGATAAAGTAAAATACAAAACCGCACATGATTTATCTGTTTCATGATGTACAGTGTTGCTATCTTGCTAGTCTCAGACTTATAGTCTGATTAGTTGCCCGGGTCTATGAATGCACACTTCCGTTTCGACCCAACAAAGTCGAAGCAATTGTACAGTGTTTCTTAGATTTTCAGTTGCAATTTATATTCACATCATATCACTAATAGCTTTTACCACTTCGCACGACAGGTAAAATGCGCCGCAAAGAGTGCCTTCTGGCATACTACGATAACGACAGTTTTCGAGCTACGTATGCCCAACGAAGATTTCTGAGCAGTGCCACTAGTTTTTTACAAGTAAGTTAATTCTAAAAAATGATCTCGTTCTGTTTTTATTGCTGTGCCTGACCACCTCATCGCTCAGATGAATTGAACGTGCGTGGTTCTTTCTGCTTATCTGGTGGCTTTTCTTCAGCTGAACTCCCCTTGCTCTACAAAAACCATAGGTCAATGAAAAATGGTAAAAATGTTGCATATCCGTCTTCGGGCTGCGTCACACTGACCGTCGACCAACGACCGCAGTGCTTCTTGACCCAAAAGGAACATTCAATTCAGTTGACCGCGAAGCTTTAGTGGGTTAGCTTATCCGAAAACAAATAACCTAGAAGTATGTTTAATTACTGAAGTCACCGAGTCTAGGGTCTAATGTGTTCATTCGTCATCAGCAGCGGTGTTCATCATGGTGCCCCATTTTGCCCCTCCTGTTCGCTTTTGTCGTAGGCGAAACATTGGAGAGTGCAGTAGGTAGTCTACAAAATGTTGGTATTGAATAAGCAACTGGAGAAAGGCTATGCACCTTCGAGTACTAATGTGACATCGTTTGTCTGTTCAAATGTATGGAGGACGCACAAAGTGCATTTGACAGACTAACAAGTTCTGTGAATTGATTCAGTATGCATTTTGCACCTGTATTTCGCTGTACAATGAATTCCGTCAAGGGAAATTAACGTGTTATTAAGATTCTGGCTTATATTTATCTTCTCGATTATTTTTGTTTTTCTGGTTCTCACATTTGTGTGATTGACTGCATAAAGGATGAACCCCACGTTCAGAACAATCTGCTGCTCGGTTTTGGAGAGCGGCGAACTATGCCCGGTGACTCGGAGCAAACTACATGTATGATGTATGAGCCAAACAACAGTGAAACTGCCTACCACTAAAGCTAGGTGTCGTGGGCAGGGTTCGAACCTCATGTCCCGGGGCGAGCCATAAACAGCGAATTAAACCGCTTGGCCTCCATTGCCAAAGCTAAGCATGAGACGGCGATTCCCTGTCAGGGTCCATATATTTTGCCTTTTAAGACGTCAATCAATAACGATAACTTACTAGAAGAAAAGTTAGTAACACTCACTTTTAGGGAAATTAGGGGCGTTTTTAAATTAAAGTATGGGTTCCAAGTGAAGTGATTTTTAATTTCTTTGGTCCGTCATACAATTTAATTTATGGCTGAATTATAAATGTGTGCGTTTAATATTGTTTTATTTCAATACCAAACAAATGAACTGTGATTTCTGCGTTAGTGTATAGATCATATTATGTTGGTGTCTATTGTTTTAGCTTGGTATTCTGAAGGCCTAGTGTTCTTTTTTTAATCTGCGCCTTTCTCATCAAATCGAGTACGATGACTTACTTTTGGTATCCTTCGATGCGTGCAGAGACTCATCCAAACGCTTGCGTTTGTTTTTATTCTTTCATCACCCGCGTTTTGTGGATACATCCAGCCCGCACTCGGTTTATTCAAGATTGACAAATCACAAACTGATTTCTAATAGTGTACGTAAAACGATTACGTACTGGCCCATGTTGTAAATTACTCATTGTTGTTGATTCACACTCATTTCCAGTCGTGTTGGTTCCGATTTGTCTTGTTCGGTAAACGTATCAAGCACTGCGGCCAAATGGCAACTTTCTTCTGTAGATTTAATTATTGGTTTCAAATTTCAACTTTGTGCTAGTTTCGGTCGCCTACAAACCTTCTCGTTTCAGGCCCTGGTTTATCGCATTATTCCGGAAACACCTGAGGTGGAAACCTATCTTCGTGAGCATGTGTCGCGGGTGATTAGTATCGGTGTTGGTCCAGGACCAGACATGGTCGCGTTTGTTGCCTATGCACGTTTACACGGATTCCAACAGCGCTTGGTCTACTATGCAATGGATCAGTGTGCTGGTTGGGGCATGTATCTGGCCGCTTTTGATCGCCATTGGTCGTCCGAGCATCGAGTCTCGGTTTGGTTCAAACAGCACCGATTTGGCAAACGTGAAGACGTCGACACACTGCCTGACGCAGACATGCTGGTTTTCAGTTTCGCCAATACCGCACTCATGGCCAGCACAATATGGCCCTTGTTACAAGCTCGATATCGCTTGATTGTGGTTCTGGATGGGATCAAAGAAGTACGTTTTTAATTGGTCTCTGAAAACTTAGCCAGTGAGCTATAGATACTACGCATTTACGTGTACATGCAAACTCCGTGATAGCAAAGCCTTGCTTTTCTGTTATGTAACTCGATTCTCTTGGCCTCGAGACCCATAGATAAGTTATGCTTAAGAAGATAAAGTCGGAGAGTACAGAATATGGATATGTACTCCACAAAATACGGCAGTTAGATGATTCATGGTCTGTTCGTTATCAATTACCGAGTATCAAGATCAGACCTCTTACGGGCAATCAGAACTTCATGCATACTGATTCCGTTCTGCATTCGTCCACAATCGCCAATTTGTGAACAGCTAATTGGAAGCACATCAACATCATACCAATTCGCTGTATTTTTAACGTACATTTGACAAAGGTGTATCCGACAAGAAAGTGCTGTTTTTTGTTTGCCACAAACTTTTAGAATTGCCTACTGATTATTGTCCTTCCATCGTCCTAATGCTGCGGATAGGAATATCGTCCTAAAGCTATATGCATATTTGTAATGCAACCGTATTTGTACGCATGCATGTCTGCACTGATTCGACGGCAGAACTCTCCAACGTCATCTACACATAGTTGCTAGACGATTAAGTGATACTGCAGTAGTAATTTATCATTTAAATTGTAGGGAGTTCGCTTCAGTATGCATATATGCATCACAAACCGACGGGATGCGTGCATTCGGTTTTCTAGTAGTGGTTACAGATGGCTCATACTCAATTAAAACAACCCTGTTATTGAACCTAACAACAGCAAAATTCTGTGCACTTGGCGCAAAACATAGTGGAAGTGAATAACTCTGTCAAGAGGCTCGCTTAACCCGAGTGACAGCGCTATTTTACCACCGTAATTCGTTTTAGGTCATCTATGGTGCACATGTCATCTGTACTTTGAGGGCCTTAACCGAGGGGAATGCATCTCTTGACAGGCGACTATGGATGAACCTTTTCTCCCCTGGTTGTATACTGTCAACCTGGGGTGGTATGACAAAAGTGGATGAGCTCTGAGATTTTTATTTATTCTTGTGATAGATTCGATTTTCACAAATCATATTGCCGCGGTTGAACAGGAGTGAAGCATTTGTTTGATCTTATGTCTTCCGCTGTATTTCCCCTTCTATCTAGACAACCTAATTGTTCTATTTTTCACGCGTTTAAGTCAATCCGTTTCAAACTCACCTTCGATCTTTCTAATTGTTAAAGGTCGTGGTAGACAGTTTTCTCGATGCCGGGTTCAGAGATTTTACTCTGACAGAAAAGACCAGCGTGTATTATCATTTTGGTGGTGTACCCAAAAAGGCAAATGATCCGGAAACTGCGACAGAAAATGTGCTGTCAGAAGGCAACGGTTGTCCCTCAGAGGACGTTAACGGACCAAGTTCCTAGTTTTACCCCGTCGTGGTACTTTGTGGAGTCACGCATCACTTCTCGCTCGAGAGTGTGTTTCGCATATTCTCGTACGGAATGTCCCGGTGTCTCGATTCTCGCACAACATTGTACCCACCATCAAAGCAGCACCATCACGTTCCAGCTCATACTTCTTCTATTTCACTGGTTGTGCCCGTCCTTTTTGCGCGACAGGGCGTAGTGTGTTGCATCTTTCCCGTTCATCTGCATATTTCCCTCCATTACTTTCCGATCATGTCAAGTTCCCTCTGTTTCATGGTTCCACATTGTTTCGGGTTTGCGGAATTTGGTTTTCCACGATTTGGTCGATCAAGCATTAGGAAATGGATCACCGCAGTTTTACAATGTGATCACCACCTTTTCTTCTTTCCATCTCTTTCCAGCTATATCATTTTCAATTTTTTATTTTGTAAATCGGAAATAAACGTATTTGGAAATGTAATACGCTCGGGGAATCTTTTAAAGATCTAGTTATCGGAGGAAAATGCGTAACGAGTGATGCACTAAGCACTTCGTGGTCTAGTTGAATAGAATCCAACTTGCTATGTGGATCGAATTTCATCAAACTCTCCACTGTGCCATCAGTATTGCATCGTTGAATGCCTTTTGGACCATTATTTGCCCGAAAACCTGCCCATACAACATGATTGAAACATGTCATTGACTATCGCACGCCGTACAGTCCTATGTTTGACTTGTGGAAAGTTCAGCAGTCTCGGTGGGATTAGAACCCACTCTTGATCGTCTCCTACGTCTTTTGTTCAGTTCTACCAGCTGAGCTACGAGGTCACACCGATGGCACTGATTTTTTCACATTTGGATTATCTGTCTAATTTACTGAGGCATATGGAATCCACCAGGTAGCATATTAACTGGCTGCCACCACAGGTTTTTCTCAGAATCTACCGAATGAACTAAGGTAAGGTTAATTGTTCAGTGTATATATATATATACTGAACAATTATATATAGATGACTTGCGCGAGGGCTCAATACTCCCAGGTTTTCCAGGCCAAAAAAATGAATTTTCTTGGGGGAATTCATGACAGAAACCCTTGACTAACCAAAACCTAACCCGGTGTTTGAAAACCACGGTTACTTGGGGGCCGATATACAGTTCATCGGTTTATCTACTCTTCGGACGGGGTCAGGATTTTTAACTAACCTCTAGATGACCCGACCTGGGTTTTGGCTTTTAGTCCTTTCACTCTGGCGGTAAAACACGTTCGCCACAGCAAGGGAGTAAGTAGAGTTTCCCCAACTGGTTTTATTTGTGTTGAGATTGGTTTGAACGCTTGAACCCTATGCTGGTGACATTTATTGCATACGGGATATCCACCATAAGTCTTGCTGACTTGACTGAAAAAAAGCTAGCACGATGGATTGCAGGATTCATTTTAAACCGAGATTATTTATTTCTCTCACATTGTGTGCTACGGCACATATAAATATAGTCGAACATTACACAGCTTTGCATGACCTAAACCATGCCACGATGACGAACGGATGTTTATGATTCATTGATTTCACTCTTACCATGATGGGCAACAACTGTGCCCGGAATAAAACAAACAACTTCCGACAGCTAAGGTACGATTTCTAATCTATATAGTCGTGAAATGTCACAACGGATACATGAACATAGGACCGTATTGTGAAGGAATTTCCTGTCGATATTTCCGTGGGCCATCCACCTATGTAGGGCGATAAATTGAGATGCAAATATAAATTTTTCCTAAACTAGATAAGAGTGAGTGCGTGATGTACATTCGCTCTGCAACAAAATAACAGTTTGGTGAGTGGGTTTGTTGACTTGATGAAATCAGAAAATGAATATTTTTCCGAGACGGAGAGAAAGATGCGGAACGAAGCAACCGGTATACCGAGGTATGGAGTCTGGTCGGATATGGGGTTACCAGCAATTGAAAATTGTGTTGATCATTTGTGATCAGTGACCCAAACATACTCCATCTTCCTAAGATTGTGATGTATTCTATAGGCTGAAATTTCGTACGCAACTCTTTAAAATATAGTCGCGCCATTGCGCAGACCATTTGAACATTTTTCTGGTTGTCAATCTTATCAACCTAGTGAGGCCTGCATAAAAATGTGGGTGGATAGTTCATGTGCGACCCCAAACGACTAAGTTCTTGGCGTCGACATAACTGAGAAGTTAGTGTTGTTTTTTGTTGTGAACTCAGGAGAACTGGCCCTACGAGTCTCAATGTAGTTCCAGTTATTGTTTGTAACAATACGTCGCAGGATATTTATGCTCACTTGTCAGAATCAATTAAGTTTTATTTATTAAGTTAATTTAAATTTACTTTAATTTCTCCGAATTCGGGGGAATTTTTCAAATGGAAAATTGCAATTTTTTCAAATTCTTGCGATATTCCGGTCGAGTTCACGAGGGGTAAAATGGCGACACTGAGGAAATTTCCATCATGGAAAACGCATTTTGAACCCGCTAAGTTTTATATTTAGTAGCAAACTTTTGAAAATCGAAGAAGTTTATTAAATGTCATCATAGCAATGTATAACGCATGAGGTAAAGGTTAAACCGTGTTATGTTCATTGCGCACGGATAGCCGAGGCTAGTTCGAATCAAATTACGCACTCATCCGATGACGCTAGGAAAGAAGAGGTTTTCCTCGACCATCTTTTGTGACTTGTGCTCAACTGCGTCAGCTCTAGCAATGATTCCATTTCTATGGAATAGTAGTGATCTGAACATGCTGAGGCTCTTAGGCGTCAAGTAGCGTAGTGTGAAGACTGTTAAGTGAATAATCAAGAAAGGTCTGTGCATAGATCCTCATTTATTTGACGTGACAGTTAAATCCGTTTTTAACGGTTAAAAAGCGCATTTATTGCTGCCGAATATCGTCTCGTAATACAGTAAAAAAATACATAACTGTATTCGTTGAAATACGATCTCATCAATGAGCTGAAAAGCCAAGGAGCACTGTACAGCTGTTTTGACCTGGTTGGGTCTCATCAGCAGTGCGAATTTATCGAACCTGGGACTTCCCCTGCAGAACGCATGCATACCACCCACTCTGTCACCGGGCAGCTGATCAGACCGTTTCTCATTTTAAATATGCATGATATCGCACATTCCATCTTTGCGAGCTTGTTATGGAGAATGGATCTCGCTCATCTCAGTATTAACCTCCAGGGAAATGACTCGATTCGAAACTTTCACAACCTGACTGTTTGATGTATGAGAGTAATGGAGGATTTGATTTGTTCATATGATGAATTCGTTCGATCCCCAGTTGGATCGATAGATTCGAGCACTGATGAGACCCAATCAAGTTGAAACAGTTGTCCAGTGGTTCCCAGCTTTTCAGCGCACGCCTCACTTACAGCATGAGTTAGTCATGTAAACTAGTCAAATACTCCCAACTTTGGCGGTAGTCAACTTTGCTTTTGTCCGTTTCTGTACCACGCCTAAACTAGCAGGGCCTTATGGTTCACAACTTCAAGTCCCGGAGCTAAGTTTACCAGTTTCTATCACCGAAAAGCAGGTCTCCGTAACTATAGGGTCCGCACCGTCTGCTGTTCATTACACAAATGTGTGTAATAGAAAACCGGTTATCGCTCAAATGCCGGTTATTCTTCTCACCACCACTAGTAAATTGCCGGTGATCAAGTTTGAATTTGATATCATTTGTGAGTTTAGTTAATCATATAAAAACGTTTGAAGTTCAAGCTATGGGGACAGAGTTGAAGCTGAGTTTCTCCGAAATTATCGAATCCTGGAAACAACGTGCCCCCGCCCTCCCCCCTGTGTAGAAAATATCGTTCAAGGTTAAAAATAATTATTGAATTAGACGAGTTTTCAACGACTCGTCTTCTTTGGTCAGTACTTCGCAATGTATATAACTGGTGTGAAAGAGTTTGATAAGTTCACCCAAAAAGAAATCAACTTGAAAATAGCTATTGTCTCCTATTTCCACCCGTGACAGCAGTCCGGATGCGCGGGTGAATGTACGGCCGAAAGACCAAGCCTGTATCAGATGGCAACTATTCTTCAAGACAGTATTACCTTGTGTGTGAAATTGTTATTCTTTATACCCTAATTATACAAGGTGTGATGTACTATCCAGAAAAAGAATCGTTCAAAGCAAGTCTGGCAAGTTAAATCGTATTTTATCTAAAAAAGCCTAGTATGCCGTTTTAAATTTCAATTCCGACATCACCTACTTAAATAGTTTGGTAGTAGTCAACTGTATATTGATTAAAATTCGATGCGCAGGCTCAAATTGAAAATGGGCGTTAAGAATTCTATACTTTCTGAAATTCAAGTCCAACCGTTGTAGCTTCAAATGGATCCAACCAACCTCATTCCACTGGAAACCGTACAAGATGATCGGTGCCTCGGCCGTCAACCGTCACCGATCTGATCGGGTCTGTCTAATTTCCGTCCGTTCGGAATGAACTAATTCCTCCACAAACAAAGTACTTTTTAAGTGAGCTGCCGAGCGAGGATTAGAGTTTGAATGGTTGAGATCTGAACATTTGTACGTCTCTTCCACTACGCACAGGAAAAGATATGCTCTTAAGCGTTGATCGAATGAGCTTATTGGACTGGAATAAACTAACCCGACGATAATTGACCTGAATCGGTGGTATAGACAGGTGTACCGTGACAAATTGGGTCGCTGGCTACAAACAAGTGCGAACTGTTGCATGGGTTGGTTCAACTTATACCCTAGGCGACATAATGGTTAGAATCCTGTTGAAGGTTTCCGTAGAACTTTCCCACTTTTATGAGACGAGCGCATTTGCCTATTTTTCAACATTTAAAGGCACAAAAGCTTAACAATAACCGTTGAATATGAAGTAATAAATAATAAACACTATCCACTTAGTTACGAATTAACCCGAATCAGATTTCCTTCAGTGAACCTAGACTAACTATTGCATTGTGCACACGTTGCAAATGTCAGACCCCCTAATACCCAGTGTCTTACAATTGTGAGTATAATTTATCCGTCGATACCAGCATATTTAGTACTCCCTTGACAGAAAGCCGATAGAGTGACTGTTGCAGTTAGCTTTTCAACTCGAATCGCTCATCACACAGACCGAAATGAAGATAAGTTCAACTGTTGGTGATTATTTTGACAATCAGTTCAACCATCAGCCGATGGACTCAAAGAACATTGGAACCAAATCAAGAAAGCTATGCAAATGTCGATGAAAAGAACGTCGGACCCTGGCGCGAGCTCAAAACGCAAACGATGGATCTCATCGACCTCGGCTGCCCTGTTGGATTCCCATAGAACCCCCCCTCCAGATGCTACATATGATACAGCGCGCAAACTCCTCAAACACGAACTCACCAAGAGTCTAAAGAATAACCGCTAGGAGTGGTGGGTCAGAAAGTGTAGAGAGATGGAGAAGGCTGCGGCTATTGGTAATAGTCGCAGTCCTTTCCGTCTCATTAGGAGTACGGGCATCAGGAAAATAAGCGTTAGTGAGATAGTTAAGAAATCCAATGGCACACTGATTCACCATCAGCAGCGCCGCATTGATCGATGGGCTGAAAATTTCGCGGCTCAGTTCAGCTGTCCCCCATCGACCTTTGACCTATCACACACACCCCCCGCCACTTCGAATGGGCAAATAGCCACAGTTGATGCCAGTCCTACATCTGAAATAAAAGTTTCCCAGGAAACAAATTATCTCAAAAGGTATAAGGCCTCCGGCCTAGATGGGCTATCCCCGGCGGCTTTTAAGGACGGAGGCTCAGCCTACGTTTTGGAATTAACAAAGCTCCAGGGCTCAGTGTGGAAGAGGGAAGAGGTTCCAACTGAATGGTGTGAATCGGTGAACATTCCGATTTACAAGAAGGTGACAGGTCCTCTTGTGAAAACAACAAAGTAAATGGTTTAATCAAAATCACTTCTCAACTTCTCGCTCATATCATACTCCGTCGATTTTTGGCCACATGAAAAAGGTGCACGCGTGAGAACCAGGCCGATTTCAGACCTGGTCAAGGTTGTATCGACCATATTTTCTCCTATCGTCACTTCTGGACTCCTTTTTTATCCCAGCATTTCCATCTTCCCTGAACTGTGAGCGGCCTTCGACTTAGTCGACCGCTCTAAACTCCGGCGCTGCCTTTCCCTGAAGGGAGTGCCCGAGAAGTTTATTTCAATATTACAATCTCTTTATACTAATAGCCGAAGTCGAGTTCTAGCTTACGGCATTTTCTCACCCGAGTTCACCACGGAAAGTGGTGTTCGTCAGGATTGCCCTCTCTCTCCTTTTCTATTTAACTTTGTTGTAGATTTGATTATGGAAACAGCCCTATCCTCGTGCGAGGATAGTGGCATCTATTTACTCCTAGATGGTGGACTGTCTGATCTAAAGCATGTAGACGACCTTGTGCTTCTAAATGAGCATCCAGATAAGTTGCAAGCTTTTCTGGATAGTTTGAGTGTTAGTGTTGCCATGTTCGGTATGCGTTTTGCACCTTCAAAGTGTAAAATGTTACTACAAGACTGGGTTAGTGCAGCACCCAGTCTCAATCTCACTGAGGAAGTAATGGAGCAAGTGGATAAGTTTTATTATTTGGGCAGCTACATCTCACCCGGCGGACGCATCACGGATGAAGTGGTAGCCTGCATACAGAAGGCTCGTTTGGCATTTGCCAACTTCGGACATCTGTGGCACCGTCGAGACATCCGGCTATGCGTGAAAGGTCGAGTGAACACTGCGGCAGTTCGACCAGTTCTGCTATGCAGCACAGATACTTGGCCATTTAGGAAACAGGATAAAGGTAGACTGTCGGTGTTTGAACACCGCTGTTTACGAAGCATTGCGCGAATGTGGTGCAGCAGCCGGGCGAGCAATGCTGAGGTTAGGCGCAGAGTTTTAGGTAAATGCAGTAGCCCACTGGAGCAAACGTCGATCTCCATAGATTACATTGGTTGGGGCATGTGTTCTGCATGTCACCAGATAGGTTGCCACGACGAGCGATGTTCGCCGAAGCAGTTAGTGGGTGGCAGAATGTCAAAGGTGGTTAAGCTAAGACTTGGTACGGGGTATGAAAAGCCTAACCAGGAGTCTGGGTCACATAGGTCCCATCAGGCTCCCTGAATGGGGACCTCGGGATGATCGTAACCGATGGCTAGAGACACAGTGTCTTAAGTAGTGGCGTTCGCGCATCTTCTCAATTTCTTTGCAACATTAGTCCACTGAAATTCTCATTTTCTATTCGACTCAACCTTCAACTTGCCTATGTGTCTCCTACTGTTCATCCAAATGGGAGCAAAAAGACAACAACCATACCCGGTGCACGAAAGTGCATGGTTAATGGTTGTTCAAACTGAAACTGAATCCTGTTGGTTCGTCCATCAGAGTCACCCACAATGATCTTTACATGTTAACATCGGAGCTTCGTTTTATTGTAACGTCTCGTCCTGCTCGATATAATTTCTATCGGATTCGACGTTGGATATTCTCCAACGTCTGAGGATGCTCACTCTTCTTCCAGCAACCACTTTTCCGATTTTGAGTGAAGGGGCGCATCGTCACACGCAATCACGTACGATTTGTGCTTTTCTTGGAGTAATTGATCAAAGAGCGTTTGTAACTATTGCAGGCACATTACAATTCAATTCAACTTATACAACCATTAACCATGTCACAGAATGGATTTGTAGGATTCTCTTTTCAGAGTATAGTTCGACAAACCATCAGCATTCATAGCACCTGTGATGTGCAGGCTTCTTCCTTTTGAATTTGTCACTGATATTCGGCACCGTGCACACCCAGAATTTCTTGAACAACGTAGGCTGAAGTGACTTTCATCCATCACGTCAAAAAGCCTCTTAACATTGTTACTGTTGAACATATCTTAGAGAAATGACTCCATAACAGGCAGTTATATTACCCTTCCCTTTTCTTTTTATTATCCAGTAAGACTATTTTTTCTGGTATTCGATGATTCCTTTTGATTGTAATAAGCTCTCTATCTAGGCAGTTGCTGGTGGCAGTGATGAAAGCTTTTTTTTATCTTATTCGGCTTTGATTTTCATGCATGCGAACCACATTGTTACAGTCAGAGTCACCTCAGTCCAGAAAATCAGTTCATCTACATCGTGATTCGATAACTTACTGAGCCCTCGTCTACCGTGGGTTAATTCCGCCGATTCAGATGATTCACTTAGCCGAGAACACATGGTTGAGGACGAATTTCAGCCATGATTCATTTGCACTTTTCATCGATAAAACTGTAACAGATGGCAATGGGTGATCATAATTCACAGGTTCCTTCCCGAATGGTCTGTGTATTTGATGTTAAAAGCCGAACGTTGTTTCGACCTTTCGTTACAAGTTAAAAACTCATAGTTATTAGTCATTACAATATAATAAAAAGAGTAAAATGTATGTTTAGCCGAAAACTCTCTGATTACACTACCTCTAATCAGCACAGTTTCCCTATCAGTTGAGGCCACGGTTCCCTGAATTTTGCCGCTAAACGAAATTCTGAATACCCTATCGGACAGTGATCTCCGACTCCGAGTGCACTATTATGTAGATCCGCTAACAATGGTCGTGTATATTTGGGACTCAATGTGCTGTAATCAGCCATTTGGTGTATTACCAAAACCAGCTATTTTACTGACCTGTTTACTCCTTTCCCCGCTTTTATTTCACATCTAATTCACCTCATACACGACGCAAGCAAATCAAACAGACCATCCACCGCTTGTATAACGCAGGGTTCCAAAGAAACTGAATGTTTGAAGCTTCACTTTGATATCAGTCATTTCACTTTACTTCTCGATTTGCCAGTGGGCTCTCCCATAGTTGATTAGCTGGTCAAAGTGTTTAGTGACATATAGTATGATTTCACTCCCTTCTTTGTCTACGACTAGGCTCATGAAGTTCAGCATTTCATCAACTGACTTAGTTGGCGTCAGTCTCCGGGAAGAATTAGGAAGATTAAAGCCATTTTATTGATAGACTTCACAAGAAAGCGCAACGGACACCATACGCGTTGCGCTTCAATTTTTGCAGTTTTGTTTGGGGAAGAGACAAGGTGGGTTGACGCAACCAGTGCACAGTCGCCACCCAATAATTTAGTGACTTTATTCCTTCAGATAAAATGACCGTATTTTCCAATCTCTTCCTCGACCAAAATGCACAAAATTTTTTATACATCTCTTCTTTGTTTGCTAACGCGATTTTGAATACTTTGTCGAACAGTTATCTTCCACTCCGAATGCATTGTTATGTGCATCTGCCTCCGGGGATTGTGCATATTTACGTGTTCTCATTACTCATAAAATACCTCTTTGAGGATGAAACACATTGGCAGAATACACTGCAGCTAGTCTGATGCATGGTGCTCAGTGCTGTATTTCCGTGACAAAATTGTCTTTACTCTTTCTTCAGTAGGAGAACGTCACTGATCAATATAAGTGCGACTGTGGACTGAATACTGTACCTAACCTAACTTAATACCCATGAATTAACCGGTACAAGCTATCATCATTTGTGGAATCATGGATAACGGTGAGTTATTCCTATCGACACTCACTGATCGGACTGATGTAATCAAACTGTGTGAAAAGATGCGACGAGGATGAGAAATCATGGAACAAGGGTGTGGTACTATGTGCCTAAGCCGAAGAATAAAGGGAATAACTGTAAGTGACAGGTTGCTACCATCGGTATTGTGGAGACAATGCAATGGTAAATCCGGGAATTGTAGAGAAAAATGTAATTTCTGTTAGATGGTGAGTGAGTTCAAATTTCTTGTTATTCAGTGGAAATATTGTTGGTTTCATCACTGTATCCTTGCACCATTGTTGGGCATCTTGGCCAGTGTGCCTTTGAAAGCCAAGGTTACGCAGACAATTGCCTTTGGTTCAGGGGAAGCGGTGTTATTGGAATGGATCTCGACCTCAATGGAATCTACTCACTGTGTTATCGAAGCCCTAGACCGCATCCATTCATGTCGTGATTCATTCCAACTGTCACACCGGAGCGTGTTGACCGATAATCGATCGATTTTGACGTGATTCGCTTCCTTACCCGGTCGATAGAAGTGAATTACGCCGGGTTTATTCATTCTCATCGAAAGCTCTCTTTCTCGATTAACGGCCATGGACATAGCGTTCCCGGGTGGAGCGGGGTAGGACGAACAGTCAAACCCCACTCCACCCTAACTTTCATCCTAGCTCGGTAACTCACTCAGAAAGTACTTCTATTTGTTTATGGGCGAGGTTTTAATAGACTCGGTTCAATCGGTGACATATGACGGCACAAGAACCAATTGCTGTGTTGTGGGCCTCGAGAAAATGCCGACACGCTCTAGCGATGGCCGCTGATCCAAATCCATTTCAAATTCAAACTGAGGGAATTCTCAGAGGAAGGTTAGGCTTCCCCTGACTGGTTGGATTCACTTGAGGTTACAGCAACCTCACCTGAAGTTGAGAAGTTATAGAGTGGTTTTCTTTTATCAGCATAGTTGGAAGAACTAAAGGCAACTTTACTGAACTACTGTTCCTAACGTATCAAACACCTGGGAGATCAACGAAAGAACATGAGTTTGTTCTATTTTACTGCGATAAGAAAACGGAAATGTTGCTCTTCAATTGAACGGATGAATAATATCTAGGTGTTTTGAATAACGGCTTCAAATTCACAAATTCAAACAACGGACAGGGAAAATACACTCCCCAAAGAATGCATTGAGATAGTTCAGGTGTAAAGGAGTCACTGATGAGACAACTTTTGGAGGCTTTCGGTTAAAAGTGATATTAGTTTCACGGTTTGATAGGCTACCGGATGCACAGAAAAACGGATGTCTACCCAAACGAGTCAGAATACTTTCTGACAAACAGTTGCCAAATCTGATAGAACTTATACGAATGTTAACGAAAGTAAGTGAGTATACGAAACATATTCACCCAAGTGTATAATAATCAAGACCCAAACGTTACGAACCGAACAGCGCTCTTATAGAGACGTCAATTCATTCTGCTCCGAAGTCCTCGTCAATGAACCAACTGAGTATTCGTTCTGTTCTGAACAAAATTTAAAAGATGCAGGTAGATCTGAGACAAGTTTCATTGGAGTGACATACTGTGGTAGTATGTTTTGTAGAAGACTTCCTTCCCAGTCCAGACAGAGTGAACGCCACTTGTACATGTACGCGTACTCGAGAGATGGATAGAAGAAATGGGCAAAAACACCACGTTTTTGGGCAATTTGATCTCCAGAATATGTGCTGCACATAATCGACGGAGAACTTTGGAGATAATGTTGGTTAAACGAAGCCCTCTGTGGTTTTCAAGATGGGATCTGTTTCCTTACTTGGAACTCAGAAATATGGCAGCTTCAAATCACTTTGTTAGAAATTGTTTATTCTCCCATATTGAGCCCTTCTAATTAGTTGGGAAAGTTGTTGGCGTTGTGTTCGGATTTTACTGGAAATTGGACAGGATCATGTCTGTGTAACGATCATGTTCTTTGGTTCCCAGCTTTCGGAGCAGTGGTCGCACCTTCCATCCATCATCAGCATCTGCGAATTCAAAACGGAATACATCTTCCAAACGTTTGAACCAGGAATCAAATGTAGTTCCTGCATCGGGGCCGTACACGAATTCAGTGATGCTTGCGGCAACAGCATCAATAGATGTGGACCGTTTAACCGATTTTGCTGGATTGGGACGTGTGAGACGTTGTAATATGGTCTCCATCATCCTCAGGTGCGCGGCCTACAATTTTGCCTGTTGCTGTTACAGAATTTCTTGTAACTGCTCCGACGTGATCGACATTGTGGATCCGTAAATTTTCCCGTCGCCAGTTGTGTTTGGACTAGACGCACGAATGACTCGAGCGACTCCCACATGGTAACGCGCAGACAGAACACAGGTTAAGACAACAGTCAGTGGGTATTCCTCGATTAGATATCGGTACGCAAATATATAGAGTAAATCGTGCATATGCGAACGGCGCAGTGACGCGCCAATCAGATTGCGCCTTTGACATATCGACTGATCGATCGGTCAAACATTGGCTGACACGTTCTGTGAGCATCCAGTCAGGTTCAGCCTGTCTGGAGCGTTGCGAGCGTGCATGTGGCCTGACTCGGAGGCGTGCGCGATCGAACGGGTTGCTTAAGCTCCGTCCTGACAGATGGATATTACCAACAACCGCAACCATTCCCATCTCTGTGCATTTTGCTATCCACCGTTTCACAAGGTCATTCCTCAGAGTCTTGTTGTGCATGCGTTCACGGGATTTGCGCGCTTTGACATATTTGGAACCTGTAGGAATGGCTCTGCGGGCGACTAGCAGACAAACTGCGGTCGAAGAGATCCATCGTTCTTGCTTTTAACGCGCACCAGGATCTGTCGTTTCGACCGATATTAGGATCGCTTCCTTGATTGATCTTAAGGTCGGTGGTGGTGGCGCAGTGGTTTGGTCGCTGTCACCGGCATGCTTTAGATCATATGGTCCGAGGTTCTAGCCCCATCACCGCCACCCGACCTTGGTGTTAGGCAGCTCTTCTGTCGTCCGGTTCAATAACACGCCTGACCTATCGGGGCCTTATGTGTTTCGCCACACCCAACCCCGGGGCTTCGGTTACCGGTTTCCACCACTGAGCAGCAAGACCTGCTGACTATCGAGTCCGCCCCGTCTCCTGTTCATCACACTTCGGTGTGTAAAAACATGGTTTGCAGAATCCCTTGGCCAATATTTGAACTGACATAGTTCCGCATTCAACGCCAATTTGGGCGGGCGGTAGCTATCCACTAAATTGCGAAGACTTCTCCCACCGTTGGGAG
>UZAN01000066.1:0-17046 GCA_900618425.1 Echinostoma caproni | reverse complement strand
CAAATGGATAAGTTTTCCAACGAAGTTCCATCTCGGAGAATTTACTAAGGTAACCTCGTGTATTGTTATAAAAACATGAAAGTTATCTTCAGCAAAGAAATCAATCGGGTTATGTGGTGTTGTTTCTGCCGACCCACTTAGGGGTCGGCTGACAATGTTTTTTTTGTAGAATTGGCTTCGTCGGTGCTGCCTGATGAACGTGGAATGATAAACACCGCGCTAGTTGAGGAAGGTGGCGTGTTATTATCGGTTGCCGTTTTCGGACTTTGCTGCGATCCAGTATTATGTAATAGCCTTAGGCGTAATTCCGGCCGACCCCTTTTCTATTATCCTTCCACGACTGTACTTCGAAGTTGGTCATTTCTGGAGTTCCGAGGGTCGTTTTCATTATCCTCGGGCCGTTCCCGTGGTAGTTCGGTGAGCTGGGTAGACGACCCATTGCCGTAGTAAGAACCTGGGTACAATTAAGTAGTTCTCGAATGGAACTCTATTCCTCGCAGTCGTTTTGTTGGCATAGGGATTCTGGATCGTCCAGTTGGGGGACTCCATGAATTAGAACAACCCGTTTGTTCTCCGATAGCCGTGCGTTTGTTGGGTCAGTGCGGTATAGTGTTCGCTCCGTCCGGGGTCTATCTAGAAGTATTCTTGTTCTACACGAATTTTTCTTTAGAAGGTATCCAGAGAGATGATCTTTTTCCAGGTCCTTCTCGTCAGTGAATGTTACGCGAGTCAATCGTGGTTCCCCAGCATGCGGCGACAATGAATAGCGAAACGGCCGCACGATTCCAACTGGGTGAACGTCGATACCCATTTGGTTGCATAAATCATCCCAGCGATCAAACTCCTCTGCCTGTTTCTCCCTCAGTGTTTTTGTTGTGGGCTCTGGCACGTTGGCGCAAATAACTGTCATTTTGGGGTTGCATTTTGCCTTCTTTATCTTCGGCACTGGATTGTGCTTCTGGATAATCTGAGCTTTAGGCTCTAAGATTTCTGCCGACTCCTGATCTCTAGTATCATCTTGTACTGACGTTGCTTCGCCATCGAGTTGGAGACTGGGTATTGACAGCGCTGTAGTGGGACTCTTTAGAAAACAACGAGGTCTTTTTGTGGGTCCGTGAACTGACTGGACTGGGAGGGTTGACCTGAGAGCTCAAACGCAGTTATCTGTTCTTCCAGTAAAGTGATTTGTTCTTTTGCTTCTTGCTCCGCTGCCGATAGTCGCTTTTCAAACTTTTCTATCCTATGTTTCATACACTTCAATATCGGATTTTCTGAGCAATTGTTACAAAACCACAAACCGTATGGCTGAATCATGATGTGATGAACATCACAGTAAAAACACGAGTCATTTTATCCATACACTTAGACATTTCAAACTTGATCAGTCTGAATTTGTTGTAAGTTACGATGTTGTTGCTCTTTTTCCCATTGAAGAATCTCTAGCACACATTGAAGACTACTCTCTAATGACAATTCTTTGTGCGACAGAACCACACTTGATGTGGAATATACCATCAGGGCGATTTCCACATGTCTGAAATCCCCCCTTTTCACGTATGACGGAGTTCTATACCAACAACCGATGGAGTGGCAATGGGTTCTCCAATCTCACTAATTGTAGGAAACATTTTTATGGAACATATTGAAGAAGAAATACTTAGATCTGCCCCAACACCACCAAGAATCTGGTGGATATATATAGTGATCAAGAATGATTTTGTGGAACCTTTCACACGGTTCATCAACCACTTTCACGAAAACATTAAGTTTACAATAGAAAAGCAAGAAAAAAGCATGAAATTCCTAGACTGTCAAGTAACTTTCAGGGATTTGGGTAATTTATAGATATCTATGTACAGAAAGCCAACCCACACTATCAGGTATTTGTCCTACTCCTCTGAACACCCCATAAATATGAAAACTACTGTAGTAACCAACCTCCTAACCAGAGCAAACCAGTTCGTCTCAAACCAAAAGGAGAAACGCAGAGGTTCAACTAGTCACAAGAGAGTGTATAACAGATATTCACCAACTTTTCTACATAGAATTCAAAAGTTTCAAAAGATCTATTGAACGAGAAGTAAAACAATCGATTGAATCGTAACTAGTGTCATTCCTTATCGCCGCAATACGTCAGAAGACATCCAACGAATATTGAAGCGGTTCAATATGCGGGTAGATTTTCGGGCAACCAACATCATTCGTTCACTTCTGATGCGACTTAAGGACAGACGACCAAAAGCTGATCAATAAAATCTTATTTATTAGATAAGATGTAAACAGTGTACAGCCACGTACGTTGACCAAACAAGCCGACAACGATAGAGGCGGGTATCCAAACATGACAGGAAATCCAAACACCACTCTTGAGAGGCACTCAACTATTGCTCTACATTCCATTTCTGAGGGACACTATTGACTTCGAAAAACTGATTATTCTGAAACAAGGTTTCAGGTCATATGGAGGACGTTTAATTACTGAGTGATTGTTCATCAACAGCGATCCACTCTGCGTCAGTCGATCGGACGGGACACAGTTATTAGTTCACTGGCTTAATACCACTTGCACAACCAACCGCTCAACTCACACACCCTTGCTCGCTAACAAACAAGATTTAATCTAGCCAAACTGCAGAATTGCTCACAGACTAATCGCCCATCTTTTATGACGTCGTCATTAACTCTTTGACCTCTTGTTTCATTCACAACTTCCATGATCTCATTTATTACCTCTCTCTCTCACACACACACACCAACACACCAACTCAATTGTTCCTACCCCGTAGACCAATCAAATGCACCTCCAATTAATACGGTTTCTTTCACGATCCTTGTTTAATGTGCGTCTGTTAATTGACTTGAAAAGGACCTTCCACGATGGTCGAAAACATTGTCAACCGAAAGTTGTTGTTTTTTCATTTTCTCTCGTTGTGGTTAATCCAAACATTCCTACAAGCATCTAATCAGGGATATGTGGGTCACTGGATAGTGATGGACGCAATAACTCCTCAATTGGTAGTGGGGAAAATCGCCAGTCAATAGTGGGGCAACTGCGGATAGTGTACAGTATTTATCCCAACTGAATAGCTCATAAAGCTTCTGATACAAAGCTGTCAATCTTTCTAGAATCATGGATAGGTGTGAGTTATTCTGAATCGCCTCAGATCTCACTCACCAAACAACAAGGATCGCACAAATCTAACGAGATTGTCAAAAGATGCAACGGAAACGATCGATGGTGCAGCAAGACTGACAAAGTGAAATAACGAAAGGGAGAAGCTGTAGGAGTCAAGAAGTGTTGTCACTGAAAATGTGGATAGCATATAGTAGTCAATCTGAGAATCGCAGAAAAAAAATGCAATTTCCATGAGCCAGTGAATGAGTTCAAACTTAATCTTGTTATCCATTTGAAATAATGTCCATTTGTTTACTATATCTTGGTACCGTTGTTGAGTATTTTGTAAGGTGTGCCTTTCAATGCCAGAAACATTTAAACAATTGAGTTTGTTTCAAAAGAATCGGTGCTATTTGAGGGAATCTTGGCTTCAATGGAGTTTACTCACCAGGCTATTAAGAGCCGTGGGTAGTAAATTATTCATTCCTAGCTTCACATCTAAGCGTAGTGACCGACTTATCGATTAATTCTGATTTGATTTTCTTCCTCACTCGGCCGACAGAAGCCAATTACTGCCAGGTTCCTTCAATATCGTCTAAAGCTCTTTCGATCCACGATTAAGACACAATGTCCCTGGGTGGTGATGATGGGTAAATCACTCAAAATACTGTTGTTTGTTTAGAGAGAAAATAGTTCAGTTCGACCGGACCGGATTGTGAAAGACCCGGCCCACTGAAGTATCACTCACTTTGTGAGGTTTCCAGTGGAATGTGATTGGTTGGATTTCATCGAAGTTGCTATGTTTGCACTTAAAGTTGAGAACGTTCCATTAAGTGGATACACGAATTTCGTCCTATGTAAGTAAGTTCGCCGGTGCCTCCATGGGTAAAAATACAGCCTAACAAGTGATTGGTTTGGACCATTATTACGATCAGGCACACGAGCTTGAGTAGTTCCTTTACACGTTGTTGCTCAGTCTCTTTTTCAGTGGGTTATTCACTAAAATTACTCACAAAAACATGGAAATGACATTTCTGTTTTCATTTGGTTGGAAACCGTCTGTATGCCTTTCTGCTCACATCCCAGTCAGATAAACTATCTAAATGGTAAAACACAATAATACGCAGAAATAAGCGGCTTCTAGTGATATGAACCCGTAAGACTGCATGGACGAACAACGGTAAAGAAGGGTATCAATAAACTGGAAAATGGCCACCATAATTCGTACAAGTATGCAGAATAATGACTAGAACGGTCAGGCAGTAGAGGCGCATTTTCTGTAGATACAAAAGGTAAATCCTTTAATCTACTCTGTGAGATTTCAATAACCGTTGAAATGCTGTGTGTGTGTGTGTGTGTGTGCGTGTGTGTGTGTGAAAGAGGTAATAAAAGAGATCATGGAAGTTGTTCCTCCCCCGTAGACCAATCAAATGCACCTCCAATTAATACGGTTTCTTTCACGATCCAAACATTCCTACAAGCATCTAATACTATGAGCACGACGCAAAATTCCTTCAAAGATATCCGTTCCAACTTTGGATGAGATATCGTGAAAATTGTCAACAAGCGAATATATACATTTTGTGAATTGTGAGAAAAACTGGAAGAATCATCGTATTTTCAACACGCGTTGTCTGCAATCAAATATTATTCCCAACAGTCTTCACATTAAACCTTCGGACTCTTCTGACTGATACAAAAAGGCTGCAAATAATGCCGAACGAACATTCTTACGTCAACGCGTTCATTTTTGTACAACTAAAATGGAGTATATCCGAAGCTTGTGTACGACGATTGATGCAAAACTGAAAGTTATTCAGGTTTATGAAAACTGGGAAATAATGGAAAAGGGACTAAAAAAGAGCACCGAAAACAAAAATTTGAAAATCTACTCGCCAAACGGGATATACTAGCATCCACAGAGAAACCCAATTTCATCGGTGCAGTTCCATCATTGAATTTATCCGATCAAGTCCTGACCGCACCCGAAAATCTCATCTTAAACAAAGGATTTAGTTATAATGCACGTATCTGAGGTATATCGCCATAGGCCCTGCGCTTGAAGAACATTTACACCAAATACCAGAGGAATTGGTCAACAAAGCTCGCTCTCAGATCGCTCGTATCCTGCGGAATCAAAGGAAACAGATTTGCAATTTAACGAAAGAGGAAAATTAAGCAGTTAAATCTCTCCGCAAGGACAAACGTGTAGTGATTACGAAAGCTGATTAAGAGCAACCAATTGGCCATCATGAACAAAGCGGATTATGATGAAAAAAGTGCGTGATCACCTAACAGAACATATTGCTACTCAAACTTAAAAGTGACCGGCTGCAGATTTCGACCCTGGGAGAGATTGCACAGTTATTATCTAAGCGATAATTTGACATATTCTAAGAACACGGTAGAGTGAATCATCTGACACATATTGTTCAAACGGTGCATAACGATTACAGGCTAATTAGTCTCATCTTGGAAACAAAAGAGACCATGAGCCAGTGCTCCTTGGCATCGCAGGTTGCCGGTTAAACACTATCTGATTTGTTTACGCGTCACACATCCATGTTCCAACAACTGATTTATCCGACTAATTGGTCATCAATTTCATACGTCGTCACATTCCAACGATTCGGTTGATCCTCGTTCGTGGACAAAACCCGTTCTCGTGTAAATTGGCACCTGGAAATTGTCACAAGTCAGAGACACGTGTGTTGATTTTCCCACAGAATTCTCACCGGCCAATAAAACCAAAACCAATACTTTGGTACCGGGTTAGACAATCGCTTTTTTTCTAAATCAAAATGATCCGGATTGCGCGTGGGCATTCAACGCATTGGTTATCAACGTCGACCCAAGGCCCCCGAAAAATTGTTTGATTCCTCTCCAAAACTTGACAAGTTACAGTCCCGATAGGGCGAAAACCTATACCTGAATCGGACCAGTCCCCAGACGAGGATGAAACAGATTGTTTGAGTGTAACGCAAATGTTCGCCTTAAACAACTATCCCATTCGCGATTGTTCAGAAACACCAGGCACTCTTGTTGGTCTTAGGTGTGGGTTTCACTCCTCGGGGAGCTCGGTAATCCCCCTTCACGAGGTAAATGCATTCAAATGCGTAGAAAATGTTCGTGTGATAACCGACAAAGTGCACTTGACAACTGTTTCGTCCGTTTTAGGATGTCTGTAATAATCGTAATAATAGTAGTACGCACTGAACACGAAATACGAATCACGGATTGCCAGTCACGGACAAGCATTGAACCACACTAGTACTTACACGACGGTGTCCCACGTAACCGAGACGCAAGGAAAAAACCACAGGAGTAGATGTTCATTTATGGAAAGAAATAATGGGGATTAAATAATGGGTAAGAAACAAACAAATTGGTCACCCAGGCCTCTGCCAAACGCGTTCTGGTAGTTTTGGGGTTTTCCAGCTTCTGTCTGAGCCGCACGGGTTCTTATTGGCTGGTACAATCGACCTGGCATGTATGCGCTTTGCTGACGTCAACCCAGGAAGCTTGATTGATCACAGTTGTCCGAAAACTGTAACGTGTCGCTCTATGATATGCTTCATCTCGCAGGTTAGGATCACCGCAGTCTCACATTACGGGCCATTTTTAATTACAGAGTAGACACAGATCACCATGTGAACCGTGGACAAGCCTTCAGAATGATCGATCGAATGTTGCTTCATCTATCACGTTCATCGAAAAGCGATTGGCACGTGACCGTTCACACAATCTTGAGGCATGAAATCGATCAGCTCACGGCTTCCAACTATCATCGGTGCAAATTAATCTGAATGGAGAGTTGCTGTGATCAACAGCGTACATAAGTACGACACACGGGGTTGCACTACTTCCTCCTCCTCCAATCCTCTGTCTCAATCCATCCGTCTCCATGCCTGCTGCGTGATTTCTGTACTCAAGTCACATGTGGTGTCAGAGGTGAGATATGTAACATCGAAAACAATAGCAGCCAACCCGTGTGGTACGTCCTCTTATTCTCGCCGAACGGGCCCAGCTTTGCCGACCGAATGTTTTCTCTCCGGGGGACGACTATGAGTTGTGCGGAGATACGCATGAGGAATTATTTACGCATGCAGCCGACGATGAAGTTGCAGTTGTTCATTATGGGACATTTTTCTGACAATGCAGCAAGGCGATTCCTCATTTGTCGCCTACATCCTAAGCCACCGACCCTGAAAGTGTACGGAGCCACTGAAGAAGACTATTTAGAGATACCTGTGGTGATCCTGGCCCTAAGTGATGACGCATACCCTGGAGCGACACGTTACAGTTTTAGGACAACTGTGATCAAGCAAGCTACCCAGGTGACGTCAGCAACGTGTGTAAGTATAAGAGCTTCTGCACTATATATCACAGATCGATTGTACCGGCCAATCAGAAACCATGCGGCACAGACAGAAATTGAACAACGCCAGAAATACTAGAACGCGATCGGCCGAGGCTTGGATGACCAAGGAGCTTTTTTTGTACAGATTATTTAATTCCCCTCACTTCTCTCAATAAACGAACTACTACTCCTGTGACCTTTTCCCTCACATTTGAGTTACGTGGGATATTGTGTGCAACTGCCAGTGTGATCCAGTGTGTACCGGACTGGCCTCCAGTGGTTGAGGGACTCGTAGACACGAACCCCAACCAAGTCCAATTCCAGATAACGAGAAATCGGTAATACACGTGTACTATAAGCAGGCAAATATGTACAAAAACAAGCACTATATCGCAAATTGTGAGCCAATCCAGTCTTCACGATACAAGAACAAGATACAAAGCCGTTCAAGGCGCAGAACAAAGCACATGCGGAGCGGTCACCAAAAGGAACGCAAACTATGCACAGAAGCGGGACAATTTAAGGGATAAAAACACCAATCGCAAGTGCTCGATAATGAAGCACAGTCCTTTGTCCATGCAAGGCACACAAACGGTTCACGGGATCCTACGAAACAAAGCAGCCTGCTTAGCAAGTGAGGCGAATGAACAAATATGAAGGTCAACATAAAGAAGACGGGATGACAATGAACTAGAACCAAACGAGTATGGGGGAACGGGTGTGGGGGAACGGATCCAGGGTAGTTCGTATGTAATGACTTACGAGAATGGCAAGTATGGAACAGCGAGAGTTCTAGGACGATAAGGGTAGATGACGCACAAACGAGTGGGGCGAGGAACGCCTAGAAGTGATATGTGAACAATAACAATAAAATACAAAGTATGTCGTCGGACCAAACCGGGGCATGATGATAGGCAAAGAACATTCGAAGGTGATCTGTGTAATGGGTCACATGGGTGCACAGTTAATTGAACCGAACCGGAGCAAAAAACAATGCGTGATTAATCTTTCCAATTAAGTCAATACACCCACTTCTTCATCAACAAATTCTACGCAGGCGATTTCTTCAACATGACACTCATCAATTGATATCTGATGCTCAAAATATTCGATCAGATAGCATTTGTTGTCTGATATTTGCATTATTAACCGGTTCAGCTTGGGTTGGAACACAATTTCTATCAAAGCGTTGATCAGTAGTCGAGAATGCACAGTAAGCCAAGCTTTTTGATCAGGTGCATATCCATGAATGCCTATTTCGTCTTTTATGGTGGATTCTTCTTTGAACAAGGACAAAAGGTATTGTGGTGAATATTCCTGAAACGAATATTTGAATGACTCAACCACACTATGGTATACCGGTTGTAACACTGAAGAACGATTTGCAAACAGCCATGCTAATTTTTTAGTCAAGAATGCTGTGAGTTTGTTATGGCATGAAGCGATACCTGTAAACTGCTGGGCGTGTCTTCTTGACAACAGGAGAAACGTCATCGGCTGAATGCGACAATACATGCTGGTTGGTCAATGGCCAACGACCAGGACCTGCAACATTGCACAATCAGGACCTACTTTATTACTTATGCGATTGCTTTGGATTTGATAAAAGTGGGAAGATATTGGAAAACGGAATCTCTGATAGCTATGAAATAACGCTATATGTACATATATATTGTATATATGCTTCGATCACCAAGCGGTTTAAATCGTAGTTGACTCCTAGTGTATTGCCACCCAGCAAGGCGATATCATCGATATATTTTAAGTCAAGACTGCGCGTAATTCAAAGTGAAAATTCGAGGTGCATATGGCAAATGAAGCACGAACTGGAAAGCTACGAAGCGCTGGACAGCTGTTTCAACCTGGTTGGGTATCATCATCAATGTGAATTCATTGAAGCAACTGGGGATCGAACCCGGGACCGCATGGGCAGAAGGCAAGAATGCTACTCACGTGGCTACCGGGCAGCTGAGCAGACCATTTTTCATTTTCCATGTATGTATTTCTCGTTTGATTGATAATCAATGCAGCAACCGTTTAGCGGATCAGTATTGTTCTCTATTTGAGGATCAGTTTCGGGCTACTCGTTGTTCAGCGAACTCGTAGAAGCTATAGAGAACCAGTAGGAGCTGCTATGATCGTTCTGGAATAGATTACGGACAATGGAAGAAATTTCGTTTCTTACATTATTGTCCATTTTCCGAATCTAAGAGCCTCAAATCCCGTTGTTCTAATGAGGACCAACGCTATAGACTGAATGAAATCTCACTTGCAACTTATCACACAAGCGATATCTTTGATTATTCATAGCAAATAGACCATAAAGTCACAGAACTTATTTTTTCTTGCAACGAACAATCGTAGTTTAGCAGCTAACTATCAATTCGTGTTTCATTCACATTTAAATCCCACTTAATTAGGAGTGGTGTTCAATCCCCAAAAGCACCTATTCAAATTTATTTTACCACCAATCTAAACTGGTAAGTTCCAGAGATTTGCATAGAACGTTGCTTTTATCCTTCAGATCGCACAATTTTTAGGTAAATCCACGGTGATATTATTATTTCCACTATTAACCGTTCTCTTACAGCAGAGATACCAGACATTAACTCATGGACTCATTAGGAACTGATAGTCTGCATGGCCTTCTGGTAATAAGTGATATGCTGATTTGCAAAATAAATACGCGATTATTCATAAAGTGTGGTACTCCTTCAAACCGTGTCATAAATCTATCCCGAACTAGATGGTGTTCTCAAAAATGCCCTCGATTCTTGATTGTGGGTGGGCACAAACGTTATTCAATGTTTCGTTGTTAGTTACAACATTTCCGAAACACAGATTCACAGATGAATTGATAAATCTGATAGCTTTTTCTCGGTGATATCAAAATTTGTAAAATGTGACTCTAGATCACTTTGGAAAACATGATTTGTTTCTGACCGTCCACGTGATACTCAAGTCGACCTTCAAAATTTTGGATCAATACAGACTGATGGTCTTTCGTGGTACATTGATGTAGAAACAAATGGCACAACGCATGAGCATGTGCGGCTAAGGCATTCAAATTGTTACAAAAAACTAGTCACTTAGGGGACAACTATTAAGATCCGGATCTGTCATATCGCCTCAAACACACTCAAAACATTCACCGATTTGCAATGTGCTGGCACAGGATTTTTGGATGTACTGTTTGCTCTGGAAAACAAAACTGTATCATTCGTAATCAGCTAGTCCAATGCCGCCCGACCGAACTAACTTATCTCGAGAAAAGTGAAGAAGAAACTGTTCCCACAAGTGGATCTGGCATAGTGCCACCAGCTGTCAGTCCTCGGAACAGGATTAGCCCAATACACTGTTCAGTATCAGAAGAAAAATCTAATCGTAAGAACACCGGCGTGGCTCTGCTATTTTGTCCAATGGAAGAGGAAGTCCCAAATTATAGTCACAGTGGAGACTACGAATCGTTTCATCAATCATTTGGAGGTCCCAAAGAAGCTATGCCGGTGGAATTACTGAATGACGGTGTGGTCTGCAAACATACGGATCAAACGACCGGCGCGAATTCACGTCCCAGCACAGAAATAAATTGCCTTCTGACTTTCAACGATAACCCGGGGCATCAACTGGCCAGTATGAACCAAGTTGGGGATTTCCCAAGTCAGTGCGATTCATGTGGTAGTTTGCTCACTCCAGATTCATACAACTCTGGCCGGCATACTCATGTGGCTCCCAGCATTCCTGACGTGAGTTCAACCATCGTTCCCGGTGATCAACCAGCTCCTACATCCACAACAGCTGGAATTCGTTGGACAGTGTATGAACAAGATAATGGTTACGCGGGAACGTTTGAGGAAAACGAACGATTTCGTCCACCCGTACCGACAAGGTTTTCTCTCCAACTGAGCTCAGAAGGATATCCACCACTGTATCGCTCCGAATCGTTTTATGGGGAAGATGCTCGAGCTGGATACACATCCACAACGCACGAAATTCGTTGGACTCAGGTGGAACAGGAACCAACTCAAAGTTCAGACAAATACCAAAGTCTAACTTTGCCTCTACCGGTCTGTCTTAACATTATTCCTCCCAAATGGGTTGAACCACATTGCTGCTCATTACAACCAAACAGTTACGATAATTCCCAGACTGAATCAGCTATTCCCACTTTTCCCGATCCGTTCCGGATGATGGATGGAAAATGTCTACATACGCAGGAACTTCAACCGGAGAGAATTCCAGATCCATTCAGCCTAACTAGTCCCATTCGCTCGCCAACGGAACGAACATCCACACTGAATGATCCGTACGTGCTTCTGGTCACCGATGAGGCACCGTATGCAACTCAAACGCTAAACGAGTTCACTTGGCATGGTGAACACTCGAACCAAGTCACACTTCGACATAGCTCAATGCTTGTCGATCCGGTCGGCTATCCTCGACAGGGATCCACGAGCATGCTAGTCCAGTACTCCCCTATTCATCTACCGGCTTCTATCTGTCCAGCTTCACCCTCTTCCAGTCTGTCTGAATACAAATTTCGTTGTGGTCGATGTGAAGCACTAGCCGTGCAGAGGCAAATGATCAAACACAAGTACACACAAACAACGAAAAAGTCACCAACTAATATCACATGCTTGCCGAATGTGACGTTAAATTTTGTCCTCATTTCGCCCCCGATTGGCAGTGAACCACCACCGGTCAGTCTTCGTTGGGGATTGGCTCATGAATTCCGCGAAATAAGTTGGAATTCACACATTTCCAGACATTCATTCGATCAGCCCATGAAAAAGGATGCCAAACTTAAGCTGTGTGCCTCTGTGTTTGACAGCGATCTCAAACGCACCGCCCTGATTGGATCAGAACGTCTGGCTCCCCTTCGTATTCGGCAACCACCTTTACCACAGCCGGTAAAATTTGTACCATTTGAGCGTTTACGTCCACCGGTCTCGTCTACAAACTCCAAACCGATGAAAGGTATGAAAGTTGCTGAAATAAGTCGCATTGATGTGAATGAATTAGAAGAGATCAGTTTAAACAATCTGAGTACAGGAAACTCGGGTGAAAGCCGATCCGTGTCTGGAGCTCGAGGTGTTTTAAATTGCACTTATGTGGAGGTTCTTATTCGTCGAAATCTGGATTGTGTGGCTTCTCCAGCTTGTTTAAACAATTCCGAATCTCGTATGATTTTTAATTTATTAGACCGAAAGTTACAGAGTGCCATAGCTATGCAATTTCTTGCTTGCATTGACAAAACCCGAAAGAAAGCCTTACTCAATAACGAATCTATGGGGTCATGCATTCCTGAGGGTGGTGACTCGGAGGTTGTTATCAACAGAAAAGCAATCTTGACGGACGAGGTCCCGGATTCCGGCATCCCGGGTAAGCTCGTTGATCCGCAGAAAACGATCCAATTGCCTAAATGCCATTCCACCTTAGGAATTTGTCGTAAGAGAGCATGCAGTGGTGCTTATGTGTTTACCCAGGGACCGCGCCATGTGAAACCACCGAGGCAATGGATGGATCATGTGCGTCCCGAGGCAACATGCTCTGAGTTTCAGAAGGTTGCCGCATGGAAGTTAGAACCAAGCGGAATAGTGCTCGGCGGGCTCATCAATCATGATTACCATCTGCAAATTGTTGTCAGTTCCAATGATGGCCGACTCGGTGCAATCTTTTTACAAGCGGATGCACTAATGTCGGAAATGTGTAAAAAAGGAGCCATGTATACCAGGAAGAAATGCAGAATTTTCGATCCCAGAAATCAACGAGAGAACGGTCTATTCGGAGACTCGATTCGAATGTTTTTCAGGTGCCCGGAAATAGCCCGACTTTTGTCTTGCGATGTGGAAGATATGTCAGTCGCACTGGGACTTGAGGAGTTGGGTTTGAGTGTGTTTGCTGTTCCGAAAAAAAATACATTCAGTGGTCGTCAGAAGTGGGAAAATGTTGTCATGTTCACTAGGGATGGTCGTTCCTCGAACGGTCGCAATCGTTTAAGACAAGTGGTTGCTGGAGTAAAACAGTTACGAATGGTCGCAATGGAATTGGCCAAATCAAGAAGTAATTCGAACAAGCGAGATATACAACCAGTTGAAGGTGTGGAGTATTTGTTTCAACGAACAATGTCCAGTCCAAAGCAACTATTGAATTACACAAAACTATATTTGACAAAAGGTATGATTGAGAAACTAAAAGACCGGTCTACAATATACGAGGGGAGTTTGGCACACTGCATTCGAACGACAGCCTATTGTCCCACCTACCTGTATCCACGCGCTTCGGATCCGGATGCCTATCAGCTATACGGGTGTTTATTTGATCCGATTCTGAAAGCCATAAATTGCAAATCCCGATCAAAACTTCAACAGACTCCGGACTATCAGCTACCTGGCTCGTTACATGCCAAACTGATTCTACCCAATGTGATCAGCTATCGCGTCAGATTTGTACGTAATGTGGCCGGTTACGGATTCCCTGCTGTCATGTCCCTAAATGACTATCTCATGATAGAGAAAATGTGCAAGGAAGTGTTACTGCAGTGGACAGAAGAGGGACCCGGTACCTGGTATCCACTGGCTGATTTTCAAGAACAACATCCGGGTTTGTATAGTTCTTTGTTGAAGAAAAACCTCCTGGTCCCTCGCAAATCAGCAGCGCGAAAAGTGAGCGGTGTCTGTCGATTCTGGCCGGAAGGACGAGCTATTTACATTGCTCCAAACATTTGCCGCGATTGTGATTTGGTGGTTCAGATTAACGGCGATGATCATTTGAAGGTCATTTGCGTGGACTGGACAGGTAAACAACCAAATTTGGCCTACGCTCGAGCGAGTAAACTAATGCACTGGCTTGACACCCGGATATGTTTTAGCCGAAATAGTCGATGGGGTTTCTTGAGCCCCGTCCCCGAGAATGTCGGTACCGGGATGCAGTTCAGTGCGCTTGTGAAATTCCCGAATGCAACAAAAGATCCCGAACTGTTTGATCGTGTTTGCACAAAGTTCCAGCTACAAGTACGCACAAACTGTTCCAAAGGATTGAGCGTTCTTCACAATGTGTTCGAAATCGCTCTCCAGTCAACTTTCGGCCGAACTGAGGCCGAATTGGCAGTCAATTTCTTACAAGGACTAACACGAATCTGCCATCTTTATGTGAAACAATCGGCTTGAACAGAGATCGCAATTATTAGGCTGTGATTGCCATTTTAGCGGTGGAAAGGGGTGGTGGTGGTGGGTGGGTTTACTTTCGGTCACGATACCGTTTTCGTGAGAATCTTTTTGCTTCGAAACCGGTTTTCTGAATATCTTCGTTCGGTTTCATTGCTCGAGCGGACGCGTCCAAAATGTGTTCTTCTACCACTAACAAACCATGCTTTCTGGTTTGTGAATAAAATGTGGCTCACATTATTCCCTTTGCCATTGTTTTAGTTTTGTGTTTCAAGTGAATCAAACTGCACTGCTCCGCTCCGGTTTCGATTACTCACCTCTGGCCACCGATCTAATAAACTAATGAGGGAAATAATGGAACTGTGTAACCAGAATATGCATGGTTACAGAATATGATATGGAGGAACAAACTGCCCTGTTTGATCGATGGGTTTCGGTTTCGGTCTTTTTAACACCCATTAAGACGGAGGAGTTAGGTAAAAGAATTAGAAAATCGAGGGCAATACCAGCGGTGAAGATACGGAGTGCACGTTAACCAAATTTGTACAGAAATTGAGCAGATGCACGCGTGCTATAGGTAATCGTTGTTGACCATCAATCCGCAAGTAAGAAATACTACTACTGGTCACTGTCGTTTGATTTATGAGATATACGGAAGAGAGTCGTTTAATAGTCTGGTCACAAGTATTGCGATGCTTGCCAATAATGAAACCTATAACATCTTCACGGAGTACGCAACAGTATGTAACAGATCCGGCTATTATGTTATTCTCTTTTACTTTCGTTTACTGAGCGCACGGCTTTACAGACACTTTCTCAGGGGTAAAAAGAAGAACTCAAAGATCAACCAAGGGGTACAAAGAAAACGGAACAAGTTGGTTGAGAAGTTGGCGAGCCTCGAACTTACCATGTTTGTTCCGGTGTGACAGTAATCGATATCACTTGATCACGGCCGCCCGAGAAGTCGAGGGACCATGTGAACACAGTGTAATGTTCGTTTTTCGAAATACAAAAATGTGAGAGATCAAGTTAGTGGTAACAGATTAGGGTGAGCAAATTGAGAGAAATTGGGCGTTTTTAGTCTGTAGTTGTGAAAATGACATCTTACGAGTGTCGAAAAAGGTAATTTCAGCATACAAGTCAAGTCAAGCAAAGATTTATGTACCAAATTGAATGAATTTTCAGCAATTTTGATAAGTTACAGTGACTAAAACGTTAGGCATTGGAAAAAGAAGAAATATATGTTTCCTAGATGAAAAACAAATGGATGTGATAAATTCTTAATGTGATAGATAGTTGTTCAAGTCAGTAACAATATTTGCTCGGTTGACCAAGATACGAGCAAAATAAGGGATGATGCTGTTTTTATATGTGGTGGTGTGTGCAAAATAAATCCTAAATTTGGAACGCGTACTCGGATGAGACACCCATTTATTGAGATGGGCGTGCAGGCAGTGTTCCTCATTTGACAGTATGTGGCTGATAAATCTATTGCATGAATCAAAATGCTTGCGCACAATAAAAATTAAATAAAACGATCTTTGCAACGGGCGAAGAAGTTTAAGAGATCTGGAAGAGACTAGAAAAATATACGGGGAAACAGTACAACCAATGCGGAACAGCGAAGCAGTCAACAATTTAAGAATTACATTTAGGGGAACGCCGAGTCTCCTAAGCCCAAAAGCGTAGAAGTATAGCCTAGGAATCCTAATATAAATATTTTCAACATTTTTGGACCAAGAAAGATTATGTGATAAAGTTACCTCAAGGTATTTCACCCAGTTAGCTTTGGGGATGGTATTACCGGTAACAGAAATTTCAGATCGGTTACTCAAAAGTGTTTGATAATGCGTGCCTGTTTTAAGGCCGAAAGAAACATCTAAACATGTATCTACATTGAGCATTAAAGATCTGGGTGTCGGCCAACTAAGCATTTTATTTAGACAAACTTGAAGTTGAAAGAAACAATCAAGATCAGTTGAGGAACAACCGAACACTGAGTCATCAGCATACAACGAAGTTTCCAATCTCTCCCTTGAGCTTGAAGTCCAAACGACGTTCGTTGATCATCCTAAGTTTTACTTGTAAATGCGATTTTCGCTCCTCCAATGGACAAAGATCTTCTACTCCGAGTATATTGTCAAAGTACATCCGCTTGCGCGGGATGGTGCATATTTTTGACTCAGTGTGTTGTGTTTAGCCAGTTTATGTATCAACGAGCTTGCTTTCAAACTTGTGTTATCATGTCATATAGTATGTCTCGTTAGGGGATTAGTGTGTGCATATCTATGATAAATCTGAACTCAGAGATCCTTCGAAGACAATTGGAGTTCCACGTGCTTCTTTGATGGACGCAATAACTCCTCAATTGGTAGTGGGGAAAATCGCCAGTCAATAGTGGGGCA
>UZAN01000065.1:0-17126 GCA_900618425.1 Echinostoma caproni | reverse complement strand
ATCAACTGTTCAGTATAATTTATGTGCAATTTTTGATCTGGTTTTGATCGTATTAGCCTGTGTACAGAGAATATGCTGTGTTTGCATGGTTGCGAATGCATCCTCATGGGATACGCCGCTGGGTTTCTTCATTCGTGGCCATGAGAAATCTAAAGCCAAAACAAGCTGCCTCTGATTATATAAGGGTTTGCTGTGTTGGAAAAGCAATAATCTAGACCATGCATCCAGTGAAAAACTGGAGTCATGTTAATAATCGCGATTACGTGTAATTAATGATTCGTAATGCTTAGCAAACATTAAATAAGTACTATGACAACAGTATATGCTACGATTTAAACTGTTCCTATTTTAACTTTTCTCAACCAAGAGGAGGATGGTGTTCGAGTGTCCTTACTAAAAGCTGTTTCGTCGTTCAAAAAATGTAACTCACTGCACAAAGGCAAATGACCACCTAAGGACACATAAACGAGGTTACGAGAGGGTGACTTGTTTTGAACGTTAAAGCAGAATTAGGTTTATTTATACACAATTCAGCCATTAGAAACATTTAGTATAGCGCTTCATAACTTCGTCTAATCAAAAAAATCCAATCCTTTCCTCATTTCTAAATGATGATTATAAGTAAGGTAGTTTTTTATCTTGGTTATGCGCTCCACGAATCCCTTGGGTTTATTTATCAGATGTTCACCAATAGTAATCGTTGTCTTGAAAAACTTTCTTGACCCCTTCAACCTTATTTTCATGGCGTTGGGAGAACAAATTTCTCTTGCTCTCCTGACTGGATCTCTTTTGTTTAAGAAATGAGAAGGTATTGAATTTCCCATACTATTCCTCCCATGTTATCAGGCGGCAATCTTATAAACAAGTTATCTTTCGATCGGTAATACTTTTTCATTTTATAAAAGCTGCACGTTTCAGGACCGTTGAGAAAAAATTGTTCTTACTTACTGATGGGTATGCTTTACGGTCTAAGTCAGTGATGATGGTTTTTGATGTAGACTAGGGTGAGAGTTAGCCTGGATACCTGAACGTCACGTGTCATCGCATTAACAAAATTTGGCATTTTCATGCCTCGCCGAGAGTGCAGAGGGTTTGGTCGATGAAACGAACCGAATACAATAAAAATTTCATCATTGGAGTTGATTGAGTGGATTTTTCAAAAGTTCTTGTTTTCCCCAATGTTTGATTGGAGACAGAAGACAACATGATGAACACCGTTCTCTCATCCAGGAAACCTAGTTCACTTTTACCAAGCAACGTTATTGGTTTGTATTGTGCTGAATTCTACTTAACTTTTAGGTTAACTGTTTAACCGTACCGTTGCGTGGTTGAATCAAAACGCTGCAGATTTCACATGAATCTGAATGCTAGTATTTTATGTGTTCCACTTCAGATCACTCTAGTTCCCTATAATTGTGTCGAACGTTTTGCTTCTGTTTATGTGTTCCCCTAAATTTTCGAGATATCGAAGCACAATAATTACAAATCTGTACATAGCCCCCTTTTTTACCCAGTATCACATCTCATCATTCTTTGACGCATTCATACCGTCTTTCGTTCCCCTGATGGATGACAGTCTTCACATTGCTGTTGGTGACTTTAATCACGCATTCACTTATCCCATAACCAGTTTTGGCTTACCGGATATTTGCCTATAACCCACAAGAGATGATTCATTTTAGACCAGGTAACTACTAACCACCCCGAGCATTATGCCCTAAAATTCACAGTGCCAGTTTCCACTAGTGATCGTGCTTTGATTTTCTCATGCACAATACACCCACACGAACCAATCAAATCACTATTCATCTTCGCCATCTCACCCAAAAAAATGCTTCTCTAATTGAGCGTTCCATTAGTGTCGTTTCTTTGTGATTTTTTTGTCCTTTGTTAAATACTAACCCAATCAAAACTGGAATCAAACGCCTCTCTGTGTGTCCTATGCCTCCCAGCTTCAGCGAATCTGGCAAGGTATTAAATTCCTGCGTGGGACCAAAGACCAAACTCCTGGATTTGAATAGTGTGCATGTAACATTGATACGTACATCAAGCGATGCCATCACACCATTTTTTTCTGGATGATGCTGTTTAATTAGAGGCAGTGTTGGTCCCGATGGTTTTTCATCTTCACTTTTGATATATGGGGCCCTTTTCTCCCAGGGAAATATTAACATAATATTTAAATACTTCCTTAAATATCTGCTCCATACTAGACTGCCGAAAAGTGGTAACAATTGTTCCCCTTGCCAAATTCTCCATTTTAACCGTTCTAACCAGAAGCTTACATCCTATCGCTTTAAATTCTGTTGGTTTTAACTTAGCGGAATATGTCGTTATTAAGCACTTTCTGTCCTCATCTGATGTTCTGTATCATCCTCTTCAATTTACCTATAAACCGAACAAATGCACACTAGATGCAGTTTCCTCACTTGAGCATACAATTATTAAACATTGAATGACTCTTTGAACTCTGATTCTTGTGTGTTTGTGGACTTCGTATCTGCTTTCGATTCCCTTCCACCTTCCCTTCTTCTTCGTAAACTAGAGACCTCCGGTTATCACAGACAGTTATTGGCTTGGATTACTAATTACTTCTCCGGGAGGACTCAATCTACCAGGTTAGGTTGGTGGAAGTCTGGGGTAGTCCAAGGTGCAGTCTTTTTCCCATACTTATTTTTTACATATACTAGCGATTTATCTACAAACACCCCTTATTCTCCCTTCCAATAAGCTGACAATGTGATTTTATGTCAGGCCATCTCCGATCATTTTGGTCTTTCACAATTTTCTGACAACTTTTAAAACGCCTAACAATTTTCCTCCACATCCGGCTTCTCTCTCCTAATCCCTTCAAATGTTTCAAATGTCTCTTTACATTATCTCGTTCTTCGTTCCCATCTGAACTAGTATCGATTTGCACTAAATCAATATCCCAGGCAAGCTGAATTAAAAACCTGAGGTGTTTTGTCAATGCTAATCTTTATTGGACCTCTCACATTCAATATATCGCCAGTAAAATTCGACGACTTTCTTTCCATATTCTTAACTTTCATCAGTTTCGTTTTCAACAATCGATTACCTCTAAATACGTATGCCAGTATGTTTTCCCCCTTTTAAATTTATTGTTCACCTGTTATTTTTTCCAATCTCCTATGGGAAGATTTTAAACTGCTTCGACGTGGACTGATGCTCATTGGCCGCGTCTCTTTAAGTCCGCTTAGGGATTTGGTAACTAATCTGTGCGAACGTCATTTCAATCCATGTGAATATTCGACACATTCGATTCTTATCAACCCCACACATCCGCTACATACAGACTCAACTTCCCCTTGTTCACATCTGTCAAATAGATCTCAATATAGTTGTATTCCCTCTCGAATAAATAAATAAATATATCATAACTCTACTGTACCCTCTTTAGCACGTATTCCAGTTAACCAAAATTGGTTTTCACAGATTCAAAAGTTTTGATATTTAACATGTTTTCTCTCTCTAATTTGTACACTTTTAACTTAGACGTAGGCTTTACACCTACAGAAGTTATAACTACAAATAAAATCACAATCAAAATCTGTTGATGACGCAACACCTAATCGACTAGAGCACGACGTCTAGGATTGTCTACAAGTCACGAGGCGTAACGTTGCTAGGGTTTACACGAGCGATTGCGATCAACCGCTGGAAGCCCACTCCTTTCAAAGAAAGAACTTTATGCTATAGGTTGTCTTTACGTTGGTGACATGGTCCTCCTATAACCCCTCCCGCCTTTATGTTTGTTGTGGTGTATCTTAAATTATTTTGTTACCGTGCTAAATTCTTAGATAAGCATTGCGTTTTATTCAGTATGCATCATATTGAGATGCAGCAAAATCATCGCAGACATAATTCGTGCAGAGTTACGATTTTGGGAAAGGCTTGCTTCCATCCTTCTTCGACTCCACTTCCAGAAAATAACTATTCGATCTCTCGACGATTAATCGATTTGAAATGCAACATTGCAGTGATTCGAGTCCGTACCGGTCTCCTCGAGCAACGGGTGGCATGCAAAAGTTATCCTTTTTCATTTTGCACAAGTTTCAGATTCAATAATATTTGCGCCTCCAGTTGTGTCCGATCGATTATACCAAAGAACGACCGGTAACACCTCAAATGACTTTCACTGATCAGGCAGTGAGTAGAAACGAATTATGTCTTTTCTGTCGAGCCAAGTATGCTAAATTCCTTACTGATGCTTTCCGGAAAACATGATTGTTTACGACAGCCGAGCTCCAGAAATCCCTAATGGACAAACTTGCCGAAAAATTTATTCCCAGAATGGACGGGAAAATTCGCGAAGAATCTGTCATGGGTTGAACTGAATTAGCTTCAGCTACAACCACTTTCTTGTGGCCTTCAATTTTGTGTTACATCTCCAAAAACTCAACGGAGTGGAATCACAGGCACAGGTTGAGTATTTTTTCGAACAAATTAAAATGTTTAATGCAACTTCAAAAGATGCCGAGTTGTAAACAAAAGAGGAACTTGTCGACCGGGAGAGTTAACACTGAGTGACGCCCTCTAAACAAAAATCACTTCTCACTCCTAACCGTTTATCTGCTCAACAGTGATTAAAGGTAAAGTGCGATTTGGTCCTTTTAAACTCGTATACAATATCTGTGGCCGTCCTGATGGGTCGTGCAGATTACCGAAGAAATATGGCTTGAATCCTCAATGATCTAAGGACCAAAGAGTATGTGACGACCCCCAAAGAGCTGCAACACAAAAGAAAGGCCTATGAAGTCCATTTTCTGTTGGGGAGGCACTTCATCGATGAGACCTGGGGTCTGAAGACGAGAGGAACTCATATTCCGTAATTCTATGACCTGTCGCAACCCCACAAGTCGGACGTGCTAATCAGGCCAATCCTATCCACGACAAACTCACTATAGCATAAAATTACTAAGTGGCTAGTCAAGGTGCTAGATCAATGGCCAGGCATATGGTCAAAAATAGATTTGATTTGTTGGACATTTTGGACAGCATCAACTTGGACGGAACACGCAGCTTCATATGATGTCCAATCCCTATTTACCAACGTAACAGTTCCAGCTGTCATATGGTGAAGGAACAGATTCCATTGAGTCCAGTGGTGTCTATCCTGGAGCGTTAATTACTGCTCTGCACAACCAATTTTTCTTTCACTTTTCAGGTAAGCGAGTACAGGCAAATCGATAGTGTCTCTCTGGGCAGCCGGCTAGACCCAGTCCTGACAGAGTTGTTTATTGTACACCTCAAACAAAAGGCAATTAATAGTCTAGAGCACTGACAAAGTATTGAAAATCGGTTCTAGTGTGTCATTCTATACAGAAGGAATACCAACAAGACTTATGTTCTAACACAAAACTTAGAGGAGGCCATAATAATTACAGATGAATTTAATGAACCACAACCAAATATCCGATTCCCAATGGAATCCGCAGTCAACAATACATGAACTTTCCTTAATGTTAGCATAACTGGAACAGAAAACGGAACGTTTGTCCAATCCATTTATTTAAAGTAGTCCGGGACAGGCCAATATTTACACTTCGAGAGCTTTACACCTCTGGAGTATAAATGTGGTCTCACATGAATGCAAGGCGGATATGCACGGAATACTAAGTGAACGAGAACTACACATTGTTTGGGAGATGTTAGTAAAAAGAATACTTACTCGGAAATGTTTGGTGATAAGCACTGCAACCGAGAATCGGGAAAGAAACGGTTCAGTCCGCTGTTGGTGGCAGTGCTGTTTTGATTGACTTCCCTGCTTGAAAACATCATTATTGACGAGAAACGCGACGTTAGTGTACGGTTTATCCACTATAACACCAACCAGTCTCACACTGGCTGTTTCCACGAAATGGAATTTTCCCATGACCAGTATATTTAATCGTTTGCTCTTCTAATTCCTAGTTCACTAACCCGAACCCGCAATAATTATTGCGAAGTTTATACTTTGATGGGTCTGAACTTTTGTTGCAGTTTGTGAAGAAAACCGATGGGGCCTATCCCGGATGAGTAATTGTGGTGATCCAGGCCTACGATATGACGCCCACCATAGAGCGGCGCCTTACAGCTTTTGGACACCTGCGATCAATCAAATTTCAAAGGTGACGTCAATGATGCGCGTACGTGTCAATGCTTCTGACTACACACCATAAGCAGATCGTTCCAGCCAATCCAAGACACTGCAGTCCAGACAGAAGCAGAATAATGCAAGCAGTACTGGAATGCGATTGATGGAAGTCTGGATATTCTTTTGTACATATTATTTAATCGCCCTCATTTCTTCCAATAAAGGAACAAACATTCCCGTGGCCTTTTCCTTCCGTCTCAGTTACGTGGGACCAGTGCTTCCGTGATCCAGTCCGTGATAGCTGATCCGTTATTCATGGTCCGTGGTTCGTATTACGTGGTCCGTGTTCCGAGTTCCCTGAGTATTACTACCATTACTACTACTACGATCAGTACAGTGAATGATTTATATATTATTGTGTAATATCACTCCCTCATAGCTGGCTCCAACCTCTAAAACTGGTGAACATACACCGAGGATAATCTGGTTCGATTTGATTATTTTTTCGAGGCTTTCCATCGCTCAGTTACATGTTGCTACTGCGTCCTCAATCCACAAATCGAATCCCCCTACATTGGTAAAAACGCCCAATTACTTTACTGACTATTGACTGCAGTGAGATCGGTGAATTTATAGTGCCCAAATGGTCTCTATCTTTGTGTGAACTGTTGCCGTCTGAGAACATACATTGCGAGCGATCTGTTCAAATACATTTGACGTCAGATCAGAGCCAAACTCAGTCAGATATTTGTGAGGTCCTCGGATTATTGAAAGAAAAGAACATTTAGCCCATCAATCAATAATTCTTTCAAGACTGTATTTCTGTTACTGGTTGCTGATATTCTCATCCATAGTTTAGACACGACTAATGCGCAATCGATCCATGTGTTCAACCCCAGGATGCTGTTGCGTTACAATCCCAAAACACCACTCGCTTCCTCCTCACGGAGAGAATAAGGGGACAGCTAACGGGAGAAGCAGAAATTGATGACATTATCGTGTCAATATGACAAGCATTCGTTTTCGGGGACGCAGATGAAATTTTGAATTGGGAAAGACGCTTATCCAAAGTTTCTCCAACGTTTACATGACCCCCTCCTCCTACCATTTTGTTCTGTATCGATTTTTTGGACATTTTCTCTTTCCCAGTTTGTTAGTTCAATGATAAACGGTCATAAAATAGAGGCGTGGCATTTTTTCTGGTAACCTTTTGACCGAAAGAAGCCTTTTACTTTCCAAACTTCAAGTGTGGGGTTCGCCTAAATTTGGTTTATATTCATTTGTCGAAATTTCGTCGAAGAACGACTCTCGTAAAACAGATAAATCACAGGCATTTCGGACCAGAAAAGCACTGGACAAACAAACGTAATTGTTACAATGCAGAAATGACAACTGCGCATGCACGTCAATCGATTTAATCGCTTTTCATCAGACCACACTGTGTGTTATAATTCCAGAAGATGGTGCTGGTTGATGATAGTCGTTTATTGAGGATCACAAATGAAACATCATTAATTTGACATACATGACACAGAAACCCCATCAGAAACCTATCTTCGCAATTCCTGGCCGCACAACGGGTAATGAATGTAGTAATCAATAGTTATTCTTTGAGACCCAGAAAATTGCCCTCGGTGATTCAGTTGATTTTTGACCAATGAAATAAATCACCAGCTGTGTTAAGTGCTACTCACCGTGAAATCCGTGCAGATTTGAATTGAGAAAATATGACCTTTCAGGAGGCACTTTTTTCACAAACTCCGTAAAACTGCCCCGTATCACAGTGAGGGGATCAAATAAGGTGAAGCGCAGAAATACGTGAATACTGTTCGGGTAGCCCTGGGCAACCGGGCACAATGAGGTTAACAAATATAGATAGTGTTTCAAACAGTAAGTGCAAATAATTAGATAGCAGATACAAACTCAACACAGGTTCAATAAATTAAGCATGATAGTACATAGAAATTAAGGACGTTTTCTGTGTGAGATCAGATCAAATAAGCAACCAAATGCGACTATCATTGTTTTTTTAATCTTATACGCATGTATAACCGAATTTTTTCTGTTTTCTTCCGTTTTTCTTTCATTTTTGTTTAGAGAAAAACTCCTACTGCACTAGAAACATCGTCAGTGGGTAGTTAATGAGACGAATAAAAGAGCTCTTTGGCCATTGGTAATATCTGGATACTCGTTTATCTGCGACATGAGTAGTTTAGGACACGAACGAAAATTCCGCGCAGTTGATTGCACGTCACGAACCTCATCGGGCCAATGACGACCGCTGCACGCTACGATCTCATGCAGTTCATGTTCATTCCTGGGGCATAGGTCAACTGAACTTGCTCGTGTGAAACAAGACATACAGTACTGGCCGATTGTGATGCACTAAAATATTTTCTTTGTGATCAAATCGGGTTTCATTATATTTATCACCTATATCATTTGTAAAGAAATTTACTGTAGTATAAATGCTGTGGCCTATACGAACCCACAAGTGTTTCACATGGACCCTTTGCTTCATTCTCGATTAGACCTTTAAACACATAAATGATTGACCGTAGGTTGAATACTGCCGTGAAAAATTCCATGAAATGCGTTAGGGATAGCATAGTTGTATTACGCTATTCTCAGTCGCATTTGCACCGTTTAGACAAATGATAAAATGTTCAGACAATGCAGCCCGCACACACACCACATTGTTCGCAGACAAAACCTGGCGACATTCAACTCAGTTAATGGCGATCATGATGACAGGCTTAGCAAAAACGATTGCTCACACCTCAATTTGCCTCAAGTGAAGCGAATTCAGAATAATACAGTCGGGCAATATTTTCGACAAACACGACTGCCGGACCTAGTATGGACAGCTTGGTGCTGATGTATAAAACCAACAGAGTGAAAAGATGATTTCTACGAAACAAAACTTGATGAGACCACTTAACAGTGTTTTAAGGCATATCAGTGTTGAATGAGATTAGTTCACTTTGCTTGATGTCCCGCTTTCCAGGCGGCGATTAATTTTCTATTGTCCAGAGGAAGTACAGTTTACTTTCAGTGCGTTCGATTAGTTCCGTCTCCTTGCAGACAGTTAAAAATACAAATAGTCAGACTGTGAAAGTTTCCAACCGAGTCATAACCCTAGAAGCTAGTGCTGAGATGAGCGAAGACCGATACTCGCAACAAGCTCGCTAAGATGGGTTGTGCTATGTCGTGTATGCCCAAGTGAGAAACGGTCTGTTCAGGTGCGTGGTTACCGAGTGGGTAGTATGCTTACTTTGTACATGTGAGGTCCAGGGTTCGATCCCCAGTTTTTTCAATTGACTTGTACCGCTGATTAGACCCAACCAGGTCAAAACAGCTGCCCGGAGCTTCCCAGCTTTTCAGCTCACATAGGACGAATTCATCATTAAAAAGAACTTCAGGCAATCTAGTATTAGCAGTGCCCGACTTATTAGGTTACCACACTTAATTGTTACGAATTACGTACTACCGGACAGTCGATCTGTGTATTACCCTGCGATTATTTAAACCTGTGGCACATCAATCGTGCCCGGAGCCCCCAATAGTGCAACGATTTACCATTAAACTAGCAGCGAATTTCTAACTGGCATCTGTTCAAAGTAGTTGAAATATCCACCATCATCTCATTTATGACATTATGAATTCAACGTCACAAATATATCAAATCACTTAAAAACCAGCCATGGAGTTTGGCCAACTAAGGCCCTGTCATAACTCCGGGTTATCAACCAATCGTGTAGGTCACTGTAAGCTACTTATGGCGAAAGAGCACATTTACTGGCGCAATACTTCCCGAAAACCCTGGCAAAATGACCTGAAACTGGGAACAGATAAACAGACAGCCAGAATTATTTCCCTGGGGATACTTCAGTTGCTTTGTCGATCGTGCACATCACTTGTTTAAGAAGAGATAGTTATCTTTTCAACAATTCAATGTAGTCACCGGGATGAGAAAATTTTGATGTTTAGATTAGCTTTTTAACCACGGTTATGTCCCGGGATAATGAATTACAGATTACTTGCTTCTCTCTCTGAGTTGGAATCAGATTTTTAAAAATAGGAGAACTCACTTTATTATCATGCATATTTATTTACACCGTTTTTGGAACTATAACTATGCACATTTTATTATCTCACTGTATTACTGAAGGCAAACTGGTTTCAGTATTTCAACGATACCCGGCAACAGCTGGATCCAAAGCAAGTTAGAGATAATCCAGGTAAAACTGTAGACAATCGACCACAGTTGGACACAGCATCAATGAGCAAATGAGACTCCTTGGGTTTTACGGACTACCCCAGATTCAGAAACCGGGAACATGAATTCGTCGGGAAACATATTCCCCTTACCATAGTGTAGTTCGCTGGTTAGCCGAGCCACGGAAACTAGACAAACAAAAAACTGGTATAAACTACTTGAGAGACACATTTGATTCTACACGCAGGACAAAGAATGCAAAATATGAATGATAATGTTTTCACCAAACATCGTGGTTTTGCTTCACAAACGTTACACTAGTAAAAACCATCGATTTATTATCGAATTAGGTAGAAGAAAATAGACTTAATATTGCCTTACCATCGCAAGGTTTGCGCCAGGTCCTATTTCGTTGCACACTTAGTGTTCAGTTCCTATTTCATGGAAAGTTTTACAGATACCGGGGGTTGTAGCTGTAAGATTATCACTAGGTTCTTTACGCTAGAAAGCTAGAAAGAACTAAGCTCCAGTCGGCAATCGATCGTTTCGAACTCTAACCTCGATATATGTCCGACAAATTCTGTGTGACTAATGCCAGCTGTGATTTAGAATCTGGGCAAATGAAATTGAACTAGGCGCACAAAGCAGCACGTTTGACAAAGAAACGCAAAATGAACAATCGATGAACGTTTCTGGAAGCATCTCCTAGCAGAATGGAAGATGGCCGGATCAAATGAAAAGTGCACAAGCATATCAACTGCAGTAGTTTTTTAGTATCCAACAGAAAAGTAATTTTGTGAAATGTCTAGCGGCCAGAATGAGGATATTCTGTGAGTGAAATTTTAATCCGACTTCTGTGTAAAATGATTAGTTACTACACATGCGTTTGTGAGGTAGTCTCTCTAATATTTTCCCGGAATGTACAGGATAAAACATTCTGGTTAAGTCTAGGACGGGTTACATCAGTATATTGCAGTACCGACGGATTTAGTCGACACTCGGCATAGAGTCAGTCTTGGGTCATCGTCCTCTTCCCCCCCCCCCCCTCCCGCCACACGTACCATCACAAAAAATTCAAGGTTGGTCAATTGGGCCCTCCAACAATATCAAAGGTGATTTCGTCGGGTATAAAGCAAATTAAACGTGAACTGAAAAGCTGGGAGGCACTGGACAGCTGTGTCGACCTGGTTGGGTCTCATCAGCGGTGCGAATCCATCGACCCAACTGCGGATCGAACCCGGGACCTCACATATAGCACACAAGCATGCTACCCACTCGGCCACCGGATAGCTGATCAGTCCATTTTTTTATTTCCTGGCAATAATCGATACCATCGGGATGAGGAAGTTGAACCCTTGCTTCTGCCCCCAAAAACGATTGGTCTATTCACTCCAACTTACATTGCCGTAACTGATCAGGATCGAATGAATCCGCTGTCCAGTCCCCGCGAGGTAGTGAGCTAGCTGAGCCAATCAAATGATAAAGGCAAGTGAACCATGTCAAATTGTTTTTTTAAAAATAAAGTTTTTATTTGTAACCCAAAATGCAACCCAAAAATGCCGAAATGCACTCGGGAGACACTAGGCTTCACTTTTGCTCTCATCAGAGCTCATCAGTAGTGCACATCTATCGGCCTGTTCCAATTCGAACTGTCACATCTTCTCATGGAAAATGTGCCACCCCTCATGCATGCTCACATTGACTTCTGAAATCAGCAGCTACTGTTTGAATCCATAGCTTTCAACAAAGACGCTGCATGCACTCTGCCTACATGAAGATGGATTCAATTAAAACATTCACCCCACATCACTACTCACAACTAACCAAAAGTGAAGAACGAAAACCTCAAACTATCCCGAAATGAGACAATTCCCTGGAGCATAAAAAGTCAAATTAAACAACCAAACGGCTCTGAAGACGGTGAATTCCGCTCATTATCGACAAAACCATTTCCGTAGTCTGTCTGTCTGCTATCGGTTTCAGACACGTCTGCAAAGTTTTGAGAAAGTTTTGGGGCTAGATACTGGACTCGCCTTATACAATTCTATCAACAGATGAGCCAAAGCAAATTCAAAGCACCAGCGGGATCAAATAGTGACCAACCGCAATACGTGCGTTAATCCGACCTGATACACCTCATTGTTATTTTTATCGTCTCAATAATTATCAATCACGTCAAATATCAGTTTATCAGTCGTCTACTGAGTCCAGAAATCAGGTTACCACTTAAAAGTCAAATATATTCATCGCACAGGAACTGTCATGTAAATTTTTTGTGACAAAAACCAATGTTTATTTGACCTTAGAAACTTCCACTTCATCAGTCATCATCAAACACCCAGTCGAATTTCTCCAAGTTTTGAATGGAAATAGGTCATCAAGACAACCTTTCGGCGGTCCATTTGTTAATCCGTGCACCACAGTTGTAACCTCATTACCTCCTTATTGTCCTCAGTGAGCGTTTGCTCCGATCCTGAAAACCAATTATCTATTTAGTTGTTTATTCGAAAACTGGAATTCAATATTTGTCATAATATTTTTTCTTATTGTTATTATTGTATGCATCCGAGTGAGCCCATGGACATCGTTAACCAAGAGGAAAATCCTGTGCAAAATAGAGGAGACTACAGTGCAAACAATTGGAACAGAATGACAACAACATAAGTCAGGTTATTGCACGATAACAACGACAATCCATGGAGCGAGCTTCTCGTGCTCAATCCCCTTTGGAAAACCGAATGAAAACGTTAATCCTCAATCTGAATAAAGAGACAGATATGGCTAGGCTGTTATCAATTTTAAGGCAAGCTTTTTAGTGCACCCTCGGTTGTTTGTCCATCTCACCGAGCTACCATACACCGAACTAAATAAAGCAAGCCTCAATATTATTGATAAAAATTGGCTACCCACAAATGGATAACATCTACCGGATAAAACAATACAATTACTGATTATCTTTTTATTGTTGTTATTGACTACCAATATTAAAAGTTTTCAATCCACAGGACAGTGCTGGGACCAGGAGACTTATCTATTACGAACAACGGTAAGGGTATCGATAAATTGGAGTACACACAACAAAACATTTCCTTTGGAACAAGTCATTATAATTCCCAAAAGCACGCAGGATAATTGATAGAACGGTCCGACAGTAGATGCGTATTTTCTGCATTTACAAAATTAAGTCCTCTGATCCAATCATGGATTCTGTGGTGATCCCATAACCGCCTCTTGGTGAGTGCAAACTACTCACAAGGGCGATTAGTACCTTACAACAATATTAGTAGTAGTAACCTTGGAGTTGAGTTAATCACATAGAATCAACCAACCAGTTCGACTCCTCGGATATTTGATTTGTTGTTTAACTGATTAAATAAGCCTTTCGCAGGCTTGCAAAAATCTAAGCTACTTTCCGGAATAAGTTCATGTTTTGTCTAGAACCTCAGAGTACGCTGATCAGGAAAGGCGGACTAGAAGTGCTTTTGTGACTTTTTGCATCATATGACCTAAATCAATCAAGCCAACCGTTGGGTTGCGTATCTAGTCTGTTTGTTCCATGAAGTATGCTGAAGTCCAGGAAGGCGCTATGCAATCATTCGTGTTACCATCCAAACATAACCACCAATAAATATTCAATAAATATCTCCTTCGTTAGCAGTGTTCTTGAAGATATTGTGACTTAGATCTAAACGTACAGCTATTTTTTATCTGGAGTTAATTTATTTTGTGTGTTCATGGTTCATTAAACAGCAAACAAGTCAGTACGACGAGAGAGCTGCGAACTAGCCAACCATAGTTTGTTAGCTGCTTAATGCCCACGCCAGACTCTGAGAAGTACGCGCACTGATATGCCACAAAATAATCTCTCTTATGCTCAACTGGTTGGTACCATACCGATCTGCTTCATACATTATTAATCAGTTCACTGTCTGCCTCAATAATTTTCTCCGGAGGACAAATTGCGGTACAGGTTTGGAGGATTTTTCTGATTGGTTCCTACTGTGAAAGGAACTCCTGTACGCAGCAACATGCGAAATAAAATTGTGTAAGTCGATAAGTACCTCACTGTTCCCCTGAGAAACCTTAGCCGTTTAAAACAGGTCAGCTTCCATCAAACTAGCTTTGTGAACGATCATTTTTACTTCATATATTTCAATATTATCAGAAGTATGGTTTCATTTTTTGTTATCCGTGTCGTGACGGAAAACCAACCTTCCTGGATCGTAAGTAGAATACAATCAGTTGTACTTTTCACCGTTGGTACATGTGAGCCAATTTACACGATCTCAAACACCGAGTTAGGAAAATGGCCTAAATCTCGCGACTCTGTCAATCCACTGGATCAACGTCTGTCTGTTCATAAATGTAACACGACGCAGAAAGACTGTGGGTAGATGAGTAATCAATCATTGACAAAAGGAATGCTGGAACCAACCAGATCATTCTTTTTTTATATTCAAATTACAGGTTTTCATATACTCTCTGGATGGTCTTCCAGTTCAATGGGATATTTTATTAAACCAATCTCAAAGTGTCGGGACTACGTTCAGACCAGCAGGATTCTGTCTACGTCGCAAAAGTTCTCAGCAATGCAACTCAATATGAATAACGTCAAATCAACAACAATTGCAATACATAAACCTGCCACTCATTACCAAATATGCAGCCTGTCAATATAAACAACTCGTGTTTGGTGTTCATTCACAAAACAAAGCCTTCATGTGGACAACTGACCGCGGGAAAAGGCGTAAACTCATGAAAGGAGGTGCAATAAAAAGATGGATTGGAGGAACACAGGAGCCCCACAAGTGATGTGGTTGACCCAATTGGAAACACGTCAGCATTTTGGAACGGCATAAGAGCCGTTACAACACAGGTGATTAGCCCTCAGTGACAGCAAGTTTGGTTACACAGGCAGTACACAGAGGGTGCAATACATATGTACGGAAGGCAAAGTGAGGACAAAGCTTGTAAATTGCTGGGTGAAGTATCGCGGCTAATATGTATTCCAATGCACAATATCGATCATGCAGGATGTTTGACAAAGTAATGAGAGGCAAAAGAAACGTAAGCATTTAAGGCGCGCAGAGCGGAAAGATTTAAAAAGACCTAGTCTGTATCCAAAGGAGGAAAATACGATTTGGAATACTTCGAGACCAAACAAGAAGGGATTTTTCTTGCGAATAAAATTTACCCTGGTTGGCACACGTTACCATCCGGCAACCCCCTTGTCATTTGCTTATTCTTGAATCATTCTAAAAGCGGCCGCTTTTAATTATTAAAAATACCTTTTTGACGTTTTTAATATATAATTCAAAGTTTCATTTTATGAAACACGAGAGTGTATTTTTGCCTGATTTGTTTTTATTTGTGACCTTGAAACACTTTGGACGGCCCGAACATGTACCGTATGCTCCACCAAATTCAAGGACAGCCGTGTATTGAATATATACAGGACCGCCATTTACTGCCTAAAATACGTACCTATGCACGCGGTCGCACAATGAACATACAGGAGTTACTGTTAAAAGTCAATACGATCGAAGTCGTCTGATACCCACTGTGTGGATGTTCGTAACGTACCGCCCTATAACTGGTGTCCATACGAATAATTTTGAGTCCTTTTGGAGTCACATCAAAAGACGATTAAAAACGTCACCGAGTCAGTGGGTGATGTTACATGGGAACATTTGGATGAAATAAAGTACCGCATGTGGTTCAATTTTTCCGTGAAAACGTTTATTAATGACACTGAAACCTATTTACGACACGTCGCGCAGTAGTATCTATGGTGAATGACATATACGATTTATTACGTTATTCTGTTCATTATTATTCGCGTTCTTTAAGGTGTAGACAATGAGTAATACATTTATACTACTCATAAGCAGTATTGATATTATTACGAAAATTGCTGCTGGGGGTGCCGGATGGTAACGTGAACCAAAAGAATTATTAATATATTTGGAAGCCAGTGGTCGTAAGTCAGCAAATGAAATAAAAAAAGCACTGATATACATTGGTAAATGACCATTGCAATAAAGAACAGCTTGGAAGTCGAAAATCATTTTTTGACTATAGTCAAGAAGTTTTAAAATTCTCTATAAGGTCGTCCCGCAGTCGTCTGTTGGCCGGGGAGAACAGGTCCAGGTCCCTCAGTCGTTGGAGGTATCCCTTACCTTATCCTGTTTAAAATAAGGCTCCCATGCTTGTAGGCAATATTCAAAATGAGGACGCACTACAGTTTTGTACAAAGACACGAAAACCTTGGGTATTCTGCAACTTACAACAGCACACAAACTGAAAAGTTCGTGTCGAGCTTCATTAGCCGCACGCTTGCACTGTAGGAATGGCATGAAGTCATTGGTAATTATTACCTCTAGATACTTTGCCTCAGAGACATGCTGCAAAGGCATCATACCCCTCGTGTCATCATTGGCTCGTGTGGTCAAGAGCTGACACTTACCTAGATTCAGTGGTAGATCCCATTTATTTGATCACCTTCGAACTGAATCAAGATCTTGTTCCAATCCCTCCCCAGCTAACTTCACATAATCGGCGAACTCATAGCAAGCATTTTGGAGATCCTTCGCAAGATCGTTAATGATGATCAAAAATAATAACGGACCCAACACCGATTCCTGTGGGACACCACTCGATATTCCCTCAGGTTCGATAGTATAATTTCCAACTCTCACACTGAATGTGTGACGGTTGAGAAATTGTCCGATCCATTCCCTTGCCTTACCTAAATGTTCAATGTTCAATGTTCTTCAATTAGAGGCAGAGGGTAATTTCCCGTATGAGCCT
>UZAN01000064.1:0-17425 GCA_900618425.1 Echinostoma caproni | reverse complement strand
TGATCCTTCTTGGGTATTCGTGTGCTGGTTGTCACTTGCCTTTTGAATGACACTTCCACTAGAAATTGCATCCACAAAATACTGTTATATTCCCTTCTGCGTACCCAGGTAGTGAGAGGTTTAATGAATATATTTTACGCCGGTCATCTCAAACAATGTATTACAAATTGTCCAATACATGTTAATTGCGTAATGTAACTTTCGTAAGTTCGACAACTTAACAGCGGTACAAACTCCTTAGTTCGCAAAGCCTACCTCGACTGTGAAAATACAGCAAGCACATTGCAAAAGGGTTTCCTTTAATTATTCCGGTGAAGATGCTGAATACATGGGTCAGTACATTCAAATCAGTCATAATAACTAACTCAAAGGAAATGGGTATTTGATTCTATCCACGAGAGGAAACCCATGTGGTCTCGCATTAGGACTTCAAATGCGAAACCACAAACTGTTTGGTGCTAAATTGTGGCTACTAATCACCCTCCATCGCTATTGTTTAAATTTCTACATACCACGGTTGCACCTGGACCTGATTTCCCAACCCACCCCCTCCCCTGCTTCCCTAACTATTGTTCGTTTCACCACTGTAGTTATCAAATCTTGCTTCTATAAGTACCAGATTGTTTTACGTTGTAGCGACTGAAGAGATTAAAAGAAATGTTAACATCTCGCAGTATTTGTCTTCTTTCGGTTCTAACGAATTGGATAAAGGGGACCCAATGTTTCAAGTACTTGAGAATATCATGCCGAAACTACAAAAAGTTGACCGAATGAGCCCCACTTCTCGCGCATTCAGTCGTACCCCGTGTTATTGCAGTTCGGAGTAAACAAACAGGTATCCAGAGCTCTTCGGCGAGTAACTTATCATTCTGTCGCACGAAATCCATGAACACTTGGGAAATTGACCAAGTTCAATTGATCGAAACCATGTGAAGGACAACAATACACAGGTTCCAATGTCAGTGAATTTCTTTGGATTAAGCCAGAACATAGGTTAAATGAAATCATGTTAGTGCAGCGTTTGGTTAGTTTGATAGGGGAATAGATTTTCAGTCTTTCATGGACCAGTTTAAGAAGCAACAAGTTTAGAGAATACACTACGAAATTATAGCTGAATTCGCAGTAATGCACTTGAATAAGTTAAAAGTTTTACATAGTCTTTCATTTTAATTCATCATTTAGTTGTTCGCAAAGGCCCACAATCAGACCAGATACGAGAACTATAAAACTTTAATACAGTGTCGTCCGTTTACAGCCGCTTGAATATCTTACGAGCAACTTATGTGGAAATGGAACAATAAAGATTTATATGAATAAGGTGAAAAGCTTCAGAGAGTTCCGTTTATCACGGTCGTTCACATGATGAAATTGGGTCCATTGTAAACTGTTATTTAACTTGACAATCCATTTTTAATAGCGTTTGAGTAGAACGAAATTCTTCGGTAGAAAACCTGACAAAACCATAAGTAATCTTAGGTACAGTGGCATAGAACATATGACAAAGTAGTTTTCCCATGCCGCTGCGAAACCCGGGTCCTCCGTGTAGGGGTGACTAACAGATTTTATGTATTTCGTCACAGACATCTTCTAAGCACTGCTCCTATTTGGTGGGCACATCGAATGAGCAATGACGAGGTTATTGTCGTGTGTTGCTAATGCTGATAATTTCTCCTCGAAATAGACAGTCAGTCAACGCCGCTTTCGATGGGTTGGGCAAAATTTACAAGAAAAGTGCAGCATCAAAAGGTGAAACCAAGTATTTCTATTCTTGACCTTGTTGTTTGTTGAGCCTCAAATGGAGCCTCATATGAAACATTATACCCTGTTCAAACGATACGTTGATGATATATTATGTATGATGGATTTAAATGCGGACACCAGTCGGCTGCTTGAAGTATTCAACAATGTCCATCCGAACCTGAAATCTACTCTGGAAAACGAAAAGGATAACAGTTTAGTGTTTCTAGACGTACGCATGAAACGCCGCAGAGATAGCTCCGTCCAGTTATCGATATATAGAGAAGCAACGTGGAATGGACGGTATATCCATTTTCGTATTATTGTCCCTCTTCGGAGGAAGAGAAATCTAGTTCGATCTTTAATTCACAGAGTGAAGAAAATATGCACGACGGACACCATCGACAGTGAGCCTCAGTTCTTACGCACTGTTTTTGTCCAGAATGGCTTCCTGTGAACGATTTATCTATAGGGCAATGCTAGAACACTGGGAACGGCCAAAGGAAATAGGAGCAGCGAAGAAGTCTGTCCATGTGCACTTGCCGTTCAAGGGAGATACGCAAGCGTAAATCTTTCAAAGGAAGCTCACAAATGCGGTAGGCAAAACATTTTGCGCTGTGTTCACAATTAAACCGATTATGTTTCCGACTGAAGGACAGAGTGGCAGATTCTGCAGCCTCGTTCTGTGTATACTCATTGACCTGTTTCTCTGGAACTGGGTACATTGGCGCGAGACCAGGTGCTTATCCGATCGCGTCCGGGAACACCACACGGCTTGGCTGACGACTGGAACAATTAAGATAAAGTTTATTACCTCAATTTTGCGATGGCTTTAGAACATACATGATGCTAACGCAATACTACCAAAAATTGAAAAACTGAATCATTGGAGTCATATGCAGAAAAAAAGGAACATTACACACTAATCAACAAGGTCAAGAATAGAAATACTTGGTTTCACCTTTTGATGCTGCACTTTTCTTGTAAATTTTGCCCAACCCATCGAAAGCGGCGTTGACTGACCGTCTATTTCGAGGAGAAATTATCAGCATTAGCAACACACGACAATAACCTCGTCATTGCTCATTCGATGTGCCCACCAAATAGGAGCAGTGCTTAGAAGATGTCTGTGACGAAATACATAAAATCTGTTAGTCACCCCTACACGGAGGACCCGGGTTTCGCCGCGGCATAGGAAAACCATGGATCGCGGTCTTGTGGGCCCTAACCCTAAGGAAAATTAGACCGCACGGTGACGCCACAAGTACCTTAGATTGTTGAACACGGATCAATCCAGCGCTATTCTTGGTTTGATTCACTATCCGATTGCACCTCCAGTGGTGATCAAATTGCCAACATGCTTGAAGATTCTATTAATCCCGAGTTGATCGCCACACGCTCCTGCCTTTCTCGTATGAGTATTCTTCAATTCGACGTTGCAAACCTCATCCCATGTTGAAATAACTGTTGTGGTCTACATCCGACTGATTTGTGTCCATACATGCTTGTGGCAAAATTGATTGATCGGTTGATCGATTGACTGACTGCTTCAATGCTGGCTTGGCGCCATTCGCATATAGTGCGACGTGTGAGCCGGCGTCGCGACTGCGGCCTGCCTTCCTGCCTTCCTACACGCTGATCGTTTCTGGTTGCTCTACGGTTTGCGAACCGGCTACATATTTGCTGTTTACAATAAACGTACTGTTTAATTCAGTGTGTGATCATTTACCCAAATAATTCGTTTCACAACAGTAACCTATCCCCGATCAGGCAAAACGTAAAATGCCGAACAAGGATGAACTGATCGTGGTTAAGTCGAATCGTTTCACTGAGCAAACACAAGAGAAGTACAGATCGATGAACACGTGCGCCGTTCGACAAGGTGAGCTAGCACCTCTCACATGACTAATTTCGGTCACATTCATGTTTGTAATGAACTGGATATCTCAGCTGTTAAGAGGTTCAAGCTTGTTGGACTGTGGTGCATGCATCTTTAATCCGCAAGGCGACGTCAAGTGCGTATACTAAGTCAAAACCTATGCTCCCTAAGAGTGGGACTTGAACTTCACGGTCTGTTAGACCAGACGAACTAATATCACATCAAACAGATGTGCAACAAATAATGTCATACTGAATGTTCGCTTATAGTATGATAAAGATGCGATGAAGAGTGATTGAGAAAGATGTAAAACAAAACATTTTTTATCAATATCTTAAAATAGGGAACCGAGAAACAAAGTCGATTAGAGACAGAAGAAACGGGTTGGTTGAGGTCACACATTTCCGGTTTAGGTCAAAGGGTCATAAGAAGTGTCTTTGGTGAATTGGCGTTCTGCGTAGGTTCAGTAGGCGTAGTCCGCTGGTGAGCTTTCACCATTAGGACGGGCAAAATGTCTAAGGTGATTAAAAGATGCTGGATAACCATCGGGATAGGTATGCGATACAGGCTAGGTGAGGTGAGCATCATATTCCTGTCGGCTCAGTTGAAAGTGTTCTCATAGTCCACAATGTAAACATGAACCATTCTATTTCTATGGTCTATAGTTTTTGTAAGCTAAATTTTGTGATAAACAACAGACAGAGTTGATCCCATAGTCGCGAAGACCTGCTATTCGCTATTGGAAACCACCAATCTAAGCGCCGGGACTTGGAGTGATAAGCCACTTGCGACCCCGTAGTATCATGGAGTGTACCAAGTAAGCCATTTCGTTGAAAGTTGAACAATGCTTACTTTATAAAAACTAGTTGAATTAGTTGATTTTCAAGGAGCACGTTAGAGTGACATTTACAGTGCGCATCGCAGATTTCAGTTTGATCTACATTTGGACCATCGAGGATGAGATTACACGAGTACCTCATCATGGGACCGCTATTGTACATTCACAAAGAGACAATGAATCTGGTTGATCTTATTTTATTTTGCTTTCTTTTATTGAATAAACAATGAGACAATTTTCACGAAGGCCGAAGTGACCAATCAAAAGGCTATCGTACAAAATACGTAAAAGTTAGGGGACGGTGGTCGGATAATATGGTGACCTTTACCGCTTGAATAAGAATATAAAAATACTTGGAGCAAAATAATCGATTTTCGAAATATTCAGAATCTGGTGCAGACAGTTTATGTAAAACAATAGCCATTATACACAGTTCCAAACAGGACACACGAGGAAGGGCAATGTTAATCCACTGCATAACAGGTGTTTCAGGATTCGAACTCAGTAAAACCTCTTTCATCTAAATAAGCCATAAGTAATAATTAGTAATAAGTAGAATAATTACCAGTGCGGACCTTTAATGAGCCAACCGTTTATCCTATTGTTCTTAACATAAGATGCTGAGTAATCATGCTTCACAGGTGCTAACACCGTCCACATTTTTTACGAAGTCCGGCACACTACCCGATAAACCGTGTTTTAAAGCTTCCCAGAAACAGGTGATTAGGGAATAGTGGAGGAACGAACCCCGGACTTTACAGGCAGAACACGAGCGTATTACCCACTTGACCACTGGGCAACTGATTAGACGGTTTTGCGTTTGTCTGTACACGATGCAAATGGGAGTCAGCGTTAGGACGGGAGCGATAAATCAAAAAAAGTGTTCAAACCTTAGCTCTGCATATGATAAAATAACTTGGGGTTGGGAAACAGTATTCTTTCGATTACTTCACTGTCCTTTTACCAAAAGTAGCAAACACCATCCAAAGTGAATTCGCATGATAACGTTGGTATAGCCATGTGTTAAGCACTGGTTATCTCCTCCCAACGTAAAAACTCAGTAGCACACATCAACAATCAGATTCCTGAGTGTCACTTGGCTTAATGCAGTTCATGCCTTGCGGAGTCTGTACATCAAAAGTTTCCAAATAATAGTAGAACCCCGCCCTCCGCACGAATTGACCCTCAAATAACCCCCGTAGATTGTTTAATTTCATTTTGAACGATAGAGGATGTATCTATATGTTCAATGTAATCAGTCTTGCTCATCACTTTCCATTTTTGAACCCAAGGATCACCCAAAATGTTTGGTAGTTCAGTGACAGCATGTTCCGATCGAACAGTGATGTACAAAGCTTGTTAGATCGTGCTGCCACAGCTGTCATTTTATATTTCCGTTGATAAAAGTGACGTCTCTAAATCGGTACTAATATTTACATGTGCTTGTGACAATTTTTCAAACATTCGTATTTGAAAAACCACATAGAAAATAGTATAATGAACCTTTAAAAAGAAACAATAAAACTCTTTGTAGCCATAGTTTGAGGCGTCCAAGTAAAAGTAGATGTAATCAAATCAACCGTCTACTACTCACAAGTAACAAGAAATAAGGTTTGGAAAGCTTTTAACCGATTCCTAACCGCCTGGGGATAGTGTTGCGATCCTCAAGGTGTGATGCTTGCATTAGGCTAGCAAAGAAAGTCTGATTGCGTTGTCGCGTTCAGGCAAAATGAAAACCAATCTGCTCAGCTGCCAGGTGATCAAGCGAGTATTTTGATTGCGTTCCACGTATGAGGTCCACGGTTTGATCCCCAGTTGGGTCAGTGGATTTGCCTTGATGATGCGACCCAACCGAGTAGAAGCAACTGTCCGATGCTTCATAGCTTTTCATTTCACGCTTCATTTGCAAGTCGAGTTCATCATACAATCAAATCAAATATTCTGCTACTCGTATACAACAGCTGTGATTGAAATGTATGCATCACAGTGCCACATATATTATCACGGAGGAACGAATAATGGAGTCAGTGACGCTATTCAGCCGTAGACTAGGCTATCGTCAGGATCATTTTGAGCTTGTCATCCGTACCATCCGTACCTTGGACAGGGCTAATGAGCGATTTGCAGGGGAGGAACATACAGACATACAGACATGCAGACTATGAACGTTCTCTCTCCCATGATTTCGCACTTTAAACCTTCAACAATCGAAAGACTTTCTACACCGTACACACTCTTTTGTCCTTCTAGCCTCCCCCAACCTCAACTCTTTCCTCCCAACTCTATCCCATCTCTCTCGGGTACCTCAGACGATCGTACTGGCAGTAGTACCTCGGGCGGAAATTCTGCCGCTGTTCACTCTTGTCTTACCTCGACTGCTGTCCAAGTCTCACCGAATCCTCCACCAACCCTTCTCCGCCCTCGACGTCCTTTCAAGCTAGCCAAGTTTAATGTGCGTACTCTGATGCGTACAGGACAACAGGCGTGTTTAGCTTGTACGCTCGAAACCCTAGCCGTCGATGTGTGTTGCATCCAAGAAAATCGCATTCGATACTCCAGCTCCATTATCCGATTAACGTCCCCATCTAACCAATCTATGAAGTTTCACTAAGGCCTCTCTGAGGACCCTGAGGCTGCGGCTTCCGGTCTTGCTGGCGTCGGCGTAGCTCTCGGTGAGATAGCTGAGGCCACCCTCCTCTATTGGATCCCAATCGACAGTAGCTTGTGCACATTGAGAATCAGAGGTTCGCATAAGGTAAGCAGCCGTCCTCACGATAGACGAAACTTGTTTGTCGGCGTACGATCTAACAGACTGCAGCCCAGATGCAGTCAAAGATGAATTTTACTACAATCGACAAGACCTCTTGCGTAAAGCAACCCGGGCTGATATCGTGACTTCAGCAGCAGATATGAATGCTAGAGTAGTCCGGTTGACTTCGAACGAGGCACACCTGGGAGGTCCTTTCGAACTGGATTCCTGTCGCTCGGAAAACGAGGAGCGGCTGTTGGTTTTGTTTTCCGATCACCGCCTGTTCCCCGCCAGTATGAACTTCAGACGCTCCAACTGCCGGTACGCCACTTGGTTCCCGCCCTTCTCGAGGCAGTTACAGATGCAGATAGACCACATCGCGATAAGCCCCAAATGGCGGGTCAGCATTCAAAACTGCCGATCGTACTGGGGCACTCCCCTCGAATCCGACCACGAATTAGTATGCGCTAAGCTGTCCATGTGCTTCCGTAGGCGTCACAAACGCACGACACAACGACGGTTAGACTGGAATAAGCTGTCCAAACCAGCTTGTCTAAATGTCTTCCAAAACGCACTAGCTGCAAAGCGAGTACCAACCCCACCCGATGATGTTAACCAGCAATGGTCGCTTATCAAGAATGCGCTACATTCTGCTGGCTTAGTTAGTTGTGGTTTGACATGTCGCGCCGTGACACCCTGGATCTCTGCAGAGTCTCTATGCCTTCTTGACGCACGTCGGTCCATTCCGACAGGCAGCTTGCATAATAAAACACGACTCGTAACGAGACGTGAACTTAATGCGAGCCTGCGCAGAGACCGCGAGGTCTAGTATACTCAACGCGCGTTAGATATGGAACGCGCTGCCGTCATGGGTAATTCCTATAAGCCGTTCTATCTCATCCTGGTCACCGGTAGGAAAGCCTTGGGTGTGAGCAAAACGATCTGCGAAGCTAACGGTTCACCCATTCACAATCAACAGCGATGTCTTGCACGCTGTGAGGAGCACTTCAAGGCACAGTTTGGCGTCAGCTTCTTACACAGCTATTCCGGCACACGTCCCATGGTCTGTCTCAACAGACCCACCTTCTGAGGCGGAAATCCGCAAGGAGAACCCTTGGGACGTCACAAAGCTCCGGTCTCCGATGGTCTTCCCCCGCTCTATTTAAAGATGGCGGAATTAAGCTTGTTCAAGAACGACAACTTCTGTTCTCTAAAGTTTGGAACACTGAGCAGGTCCCCCCCTCGTGGGGGGAATCGATTGTTGTCCCCATCTTCCAAAAGGGCCTGCGCAATGACTGCACCAATCTTAGGTGCAAAAGCCTTATCCCGATAGCGTTAAAGCTGTTGGCGTCCGTCATTCTCCACCGATTGTACACTACGCGTGATGAGCAGGCTGGGTTTCGTACCGGTCGTGGATGCATCGATAAAATCTTCACCTTCCGACAGCTGCTAAAGCACCGTCATGCTTAATAAAGACCAACGATCCTTGTATTTCTAGACACCCGTGCGGCCTTCCACTCTATCGATAGGACCGCACTATGGAGCTGTTTGTTGAGGAATGGAGTATCTGAGAAGTATGTGTCGATCCTCAAAGAGTCGTATCGTCATACCTCAGGTCGGGTTAGGGCCTATGGCCAACTTTCGCCACCCTTCACCGTCTCCAGTGGAGTTCGACAAGGCTGCACTATATCCCCATTCCTTTTCAACTTTGTCATAGAGGGTGTTCTACAGAATTCTTTGTCCGGTCTAACAAACGGTGGAGTTGAACTCCTCCCAGGGAACAGAGTTCTTGACTTTGAATATACCGATGACGTCGCCTTGCTTGGTGACAACACACAGGTGGCCCAACAGGCTTTGAACCGCTTGGCGATAGAGGTATCCAGGTATGGTATGTGCTTTGCACCATCAAAGTGTAAAGTGCTGGTTCAAGACTGGCAGGAGCCTGTGTCTGCTCTCACCATCTGTGGTGATCAGCTGGAAGTAGTTGAGAGCTTTAAGTATCTCGGGGGCTTTATCGCAGCTGGTGGTGGTGTTGGGGACGAGATCACATCACAAGTAGCGGATTCTAGAGCAGCTTTTGCCAATCTGCGGCAACTGGGGCGTCGCCATGACACCCGACTGTCACTTAAGGGAAGGGTGTAGATCGCCGCGGTTCGTAGAGCTCTCCTTTACGATTGTGAAACCTGGCCCCTCCGCATTAAGGATGCTAATGGACTTTCTGCATCTGAGCACCGATGTCTCCGAAGCATTGCTCATGTCTGGTGGGAAAACTGGGTAAGTAATGACGAGGTTCGTCGTCGTGTGTTGGGTGCGGATAGTCTTTCTCTAACTGAAGTAATTGCTTTACACCGCCTCCGATGGCTTGGTCACGTATTGCGTATGCGTGCTCATCGACTACCTTTCCGTGCCCTCTTTGCATGTGCCGGGTAAGGCTGAAAGAAGTGGCGCGGCGGTCAGACCATGACATGGGCTAGAGGCATGAATAAGCTGGCTTCAGCTTTGGCTTCAGTTGGTGCAGCCCGCCTTCCAGGTTGGGGCCCAAGGGATTGTCTTTGGTTAGAGACGCTGAGAGATATGGCCCAGAACAGAAGTCAGTGGCACGAATGCTGTACGGTCTGCCTGTGCCCCGTAAAAAACAAACAACAACACAAAAGTATCAAGAGGTGTACGGTGAAACACAAAAAAAATTTAATCCCAGTTATCTTCCTTTTCCCCGTGTTTAACTGTTTTATCCCCTTTTCACTCTGTTCTGTACCCCAAGCCACCTGTACTCTTTTATTATTGTTGTAATTGTTGTTTTGCGTTGGCACCATGCTTGTCTACAAGCGGGTGGTAAATATATACATATCTAAACGCACAGACACCATAAACCAAAATGACCATCAATACACGAGCATGACCCAAACTGAAACGGAATGGCAAGTTACCAAGTTTGTCAGTCTGTTGCTTGAATGCAGTTCGTGTTCTTGAGTCTTATGCCCAGCGCGCAACTTTTCGACGTCATACATAAATTAGTCGAAACATATTTGTTTAAAATTCTTTGCGGAATAACAGTGAATGAGATAAAATGAAATTAAAACAGAATTGTTTTCATTTCTTTCGGCAATGAAACAAAAACCAAAAGTTACACCATCTTAAGAACTTTATTTTCATTTTTTTCAAAATTATTTCGCAAGAACAGTGGCTCACTCTGTCACTTTTTCATCTACGTAACTTTTTAAAATAATACATTCACTAGTTCTGTTTTATGATACATACAGTTTGTGTAACCTCAAGAATCGGTGAATCAATAACAGATCTGTTTTATAGGGCATGTTACGCATCAATGGCTCAAACCACGATTAAATCTCTTTGTGATATAGCAGAATAGAGAAGGTGCCAACGGGACACCATCCAGATGAATTTTAAGAATTTGGTTAATATGATCAGTTACCCTGAAACGCAGAATATTACTGGTCTGTAACGCAAAGTAAGGAAAATGTAGTTAATATCAAGCGAGGTCTATTGTATTAAGGTCACACTTTGATTAGCTACGAAAGAAGGCTGACTGTCGTTGGAAAGACTAGAATTTGCAAAATCATGTTCTTGGGGAGCGATATAATATAGACGTATTTTGTGAATCATTGATGAATAAGTTGATAACAAATAAAACTACACTTGGGTGAAAAAAACATTGAGTAGCCCCTCTCTTGTTCGTCACTATATGTCCGTGATCAGCGTATAGTCATTTGTCTTGCTGCAAATATACTCCCAAGATCTTATTTTAACCAGATTCTCATAGTCACTGAGTTATCTCCTCCTTTTTCCCCGATTCCGGATTTGTTGTACGGGCGTAGCTGTCCGTTCATTTCCCGACTATCTTTGACCAGCTACCCCGCTCATAACCATCAACCTACCCCTCACCGCTTGTCAATTGACCAAGTTTGAATCATCTTTGCTCTAGGGAAAGCCAAATTACGAAACACAGTTTTGCTCACTTGAAAACCTAACTTCAAGGGGGAATAGATCAGACAGATTTCATATAATTATACACTCACTTTTATTCGGCAAATTCTTTATTATTATAGCGTTCAACCGACTGAATAATCGTGATGGTCATGTGATTCAAAAGTATATTCTAGATTTGACCTCTCCCGTTATTCTGCTCTCTTGCTGGCCTATATTTATACCAAACTTAGCTAATTCCTCCTGGTGAAACAACGCATACAGTTCTTGAACGAGTGAAGAAAATTTAAATTAACGGGCAACTTCACCTTGTACTGATTGATTAACTTGGTCAAAAACAGTTGTGGGCGTATAATGGGATGATGTATTTGATGTAGATACAATTCACAAATTCCCATGATGTTGTTTCACAAATAATGTAAGACATCAGGCTAATGTTTGAATTGTGAAAATAACATCAGCCTCGGCGGTAGTCGAACCCACGCGTACAGACATCCAACGCATTTTTACGTTGCACGCTCTACGATTTGAGGTACAAGACCAAGATTGCAGAAAGTTCATTTTCGCGTTTACTTAACAGTGTTTTGAAAGACGACAGAGTATCTCCTGTGTACCTCCTTGTCATGGGTATCTTTCTCAGCGGATAACCTCGTGTTTCTTTCGGTCACTTGGCTATCGGTTATCGGCTGTGATTAATCTCATCAACCTGACTGAAGCTTCGGAACCATTCTTCCGCTGTCATTCATTTCAACAAAACAAGTTCCAAACTACAGTCTTTTCAATGAACAATGGGATATTTCAACAATAAGTTGTCTGTCAATACTGCTCATACTGCGTCCCCGTGGACTGCGCTCAGCCAATATTTATAATATCTAATGGCTTGCACTGCCTACGAATGCATTACCGCGACTGCAGATAAACTGTTGTAAGGTGCACGAAGTAAAACCAGCTTACCAACCATGTCTACTCTTACCCACACCGAATTCTCAAGTATGGATAGTTGTCTAAGTGGAACAGTTAGGAGTGTAGTGTATCGATTTGATCTCAATTCTTGGAGCATATCATTTAAAATGTGGCAACCTCTAATGGTTAATTTTATGTAGGCAACTATTTCTGCACACTTCTGAGCCAGTTTACAATTTTTGGATCGTCTACTGTAGGTGTTGAGAACTTTTTCTGTTTTGATTAGTTAGGGACGTTATCCCAGAAAAATTCTTCGCTATTCTGTTTAGTACCGAAAGGATAAATAAATCTCACAAGGTAAAATCAGTTTCTCACAAGCTGATGTGTTTTATTTCATAGTGAAAATCTGTAAAAATGAAAGCAGCGAAATCGTCCTGGACATAAATCCTGCAGTATTGCACTATGGTCTTTTCTCTTGAAATTAATCTCGGGAAAGGCTTATTTCAAAAATGTAAGTTTCAATCACACCGTATTGATTTCGGTTAATACACTGTTATAATGTCATCAGTGCACTCAGCTTTAGTGTTTCTGTAACATGTTCCGTATTTTGAGTTCATCTGATACAGAGAAATACAGACTGGTTGAGGTAAAGTTTGAAAAAGCTGGTTTAAACGTCCGTAGTTTGCAAGAATCTAAATATTCATAGGGTGACTTTCGTCGCGGGGAGAGCAAATGAAGCGTGAACTGAAACGCCGTAAAGCTATGAATAGCTGTCTCGACCTCTTCGGTCCTCGTCAGCAGTGCGAATCTATCGACCCCACTAAGAATCAAACCCGGGACCACAAAAGTATAAAGAAAGTATACGACCCACTCGTTCACCAGGCCTATGAGCAGACTGCTTTTAATTTTACCTATCCTGGTAGAGTATAACTCATCTATGCGAGATTAATACAAACATCGCACCTTGTGCATCTCAGCACTAACCTCTGGGGTAATGAATCAGTTGGAAACACCGACGAGACCCAGCCAGGTCGATATTGCTGCCCAGTGCTCGCTACCTTTTTAGTTCATACTTTATTTTTTCTGTACATGATGTATTTCTAGTTATTACCAAATAAAATCCTCTCCTATCTTCATATAACATGAAAATATTGTCCCCTCAACTGTTCTTTAAGCTAAATTTGGTAATATTTTCGGTAATTTTTCATTCAGTAAGTCCTAAAGATCCATGTACTATTGGGCTCACCTTTTCGTCTATTATCATGCCAACAATTAGTTTGTGTATAATCCCATTAAACGAAAAAGTTTCCTTGAAGAAGCAAAGTCACAGAAATCGAAGTGTTTCATGACGTGAAACAATGGTGAACATCGATTATAGATCTATAGAAAACATTTTCCATGAGTGTAAAATATTTGAGAGTTCTCAATAATGGTGAAGCATTAGAAACTCGATACTAGAAATAATTATATCTGCTACCAGCTGGTGATTCCGAATGAAATCAGTAGGTATTTTCAGTCTATATAGATCATTCAAACATAAAGATATAAAACACAGGGATTAGTTGAAATTTCGAGTGAATATTTCAGTTTGGTCGATTCTATTTTCATAGGTACCAGGCACCAGGCTTGCGGAAGCTCTGAGGTTCAGTGGGTACCCAGCGAGGTTCATGGAAAGATACAACGAAAAACCCAAGCCCAAGCTTGCGGGAACGATAGTACCATTCAACTTCCATTCAAAGGCGATGGCTTTGGCCAACTCGTACAAAGACGGCTGATGGCGACTATAGCTCGCAAATATTTAGCTGCATATCCGGTAGTTCACGTCACGAAAACCCAGATTCCGAAGGGCTTGGTGAAATCATTACTCCCACCCACCTAAGTGGACAGATCAGAGAGGCATCTGAGTACCGGAATGGTCGAACACATGCCAGCACATTTTGGATTAGATTGAGGGCCATACAAGCTAGTCGCACAGAACATCTGCGTCGTCAATTGTTCGACATCTACTGCAGAACACCCATCAAGCCGATCGCGGGACTTTGTTTCGGATTGTTTACTCAACCCCGAATGGGCGGCTGGCAGAGACCATAGCAATCAAGCACCGAAAGCCCCTGCTTTGTTAGCAGAAGGTGATGTACATCAGTCTGGCGACCAATTAACCGGCAGTTTGATTTGATACCATGTTATATTGTCATGCCCTATGATATATAAGCTACTTTGTTTTTTGCAGTAAGCATCAGCTGAGATGCGGTGAAATGATGCTCATTTGCAGTGATGTTTTTCTTCAACCGTCAACTGCATTGGTTTCTGGTTCCTGTTGAGATCGTAAATTTCCTACACAATAAATGCACTTGCTTGCAACAGGAATTTTTGTGATGACAGATAAACAGCCCTCAAAAGTTTTTCCCTCAGTTTTAGGGCTGATACATTTATCAGCCCCTGAATTTTGTGTTGTTTTTCTGCGTACAAGATAGGACGAGAAGTGAATTGTTTTATGGAGTTTTTTTCAAATAGAAACAATGTTTACAAAATTCCAAAAGGGTTGCGGAAGTCAATTGCGCAAAGGAGAGCCGGCGGCTAAAAATTCATAAAAAGCACTTGACATCAATTGAGAAACCACTTATGACGAGTTACACGGAAGTGACTCTGTCACCTGGTGCATACCATACCCATTTCACAATTAGTGATTCTTGATAAACTGTGTCCTCTTCCACTATCGCCTTTCGCATGTCGCATATCGCGAGATGTTAACACTTCGTTTAATCTTTTCAATTCCTAACGTAGACCAAACAGGCACGTTTATCGCACATTAGATTTGTAAATCATAATGAACGGACATTTAAAGACAGACAGGGGCTATTAAAATTATTTTAAATTGAGGTCATATCCGTTCACTAGAATATACAAAAAATGTGCGAAATTTGTTCTTTTTTATTTGAAGTCAGCGAGGGAGAACATGAAATGAAATTACTGAAGCGTTTATAATACGATTGAATTACCTAATGCTTGATGGAGTTGACCTTACGGCTGGTAATTTCCATTTTTTTTTCTCCATGTTCATTCACTAGGATTGATCAATCGAAGGTGCTATATTTATGCCAGTTTGTTTTGTCTACGACTGAGCAGATTAAAAACGGTGTTAACATGTCTCCACTTTAGTAGTCTCGACTCCAGAGGTAGAGATGAGCTGGTTTTTCAAACCATTCATCTCACCAAATTCATTCACGTATATATCAGGTCATCCATAATTTATCACTTCAGTGCTGCCCTCCTAGCAATGCAGAATCGTGGGAAATCAGTTCCGATCTCATCCGAATTACGGAACTCAAGTCCGTTACAGAACCTTTCACACTTCTTCCTTAGATTACAGCGACTTTCGTGCAGTAGTCCGGTGTTTTTTTGTCAGCACTTGTCAGTTACGCCCCTGCCGTGAAAGAGTTCCTGTCATATTTGTATGAAATATCGAATCCCCATTAATTAGAAAATTTAATCTGCTGTTCGCTAACTGATACCCGTGATAGACATGTAACACTAACAGGGAATTGAATATTATTCCAAATTATATCCTCAAAACCCTGATACCATGGCTGAATCGACAGGTTTACAGCAATAACAACAATTACTACTACCACTAATACTACTACTGGTACCACAACTACTATTACTACTACTACGACTCAGTTCAGTTGGAACAACCATCAACCATGTATTTCTGTAAGAGGGTTTTTGGTTGCCGACTTTTGGCCGCTCATATAGATGAACAGCAGAAGAAAAACTGGAAAGATTAAGGTGGAATCGAAGAGAAAATTACTACTACGACTACTAATTCTATTCATACTACTACTACAAAGGAGTCCTCGACTGAAGGTATTTATTTTCTCTAAGTAAGCAGCTGGTACGGTCATAATTCAATTTTGTTTCTCAGTAAGAACCTGTAGTTCATAGTTTCTGACATGAATTATGGTCATAACCACAGTTAAGAGATTACCTTCAAAATTTAAGTTGGATAAAATTTATCCATCCAAATTCAAGTAGCACAATAATTTCTGTGATTGCTCAACATGAGTTGGGCCGTCAAAAGGGATGATTAAAACAAATAAACTTCTCAGTGCCTAATCAGAATAGTCACTCATTGTCAGCGACAGTCATTTGATTTGTTGTCTCATAATTTTTATACGAGTAGATTTGTACACAATGGCATGGCCTTGACAGAAGGCCCTTCTGGAACTTCCGCATTGGTAATAATCCGCGGTTTGACCTAAGGGAAACCAAATTCGGTACACAGTTCTATATTATTAATAAAATCAGCTGTGACAATGAAAATGTAGGTCATCAGTCCCTGTGGATCTCCGAATCACATTCTTGCAGTGGTTTCCAGATGATGACATTCCTACACGCAACGAACGGAAGAATACATGGTTAGCCACTGCTCTTTAGGTGGCTTCCAACACCCAGATGTGGACACCGGTGGCCTGAATTCCGGTCTCGTGATTGATCATCCGTCCAAAGTATAACCGGTCAGGTTGTTTGTTTCCAGTTCGCTGTTTTAACACTAAGCAAATCACGAAAGCTCCAATCGATTCCGGGAAGAAACCAACTGAGCAAACATTTTCCTCTCCAAGGTGACCTTATCGTTTTGACGCTTATGATCGAGGTATTATTGAACTGTATTTTCTCATCCCCGAACTTCTGCAAACAAAAAGGTTTGGGCACGATTGTGAATGATGAACTGAGCTTGTCATTTTGGAACGAAAATATAAATGTTTTAATAATTGAAAAACTTCATACAACCAGTTCCCTTTAACAATTGAAAAACTGTTATTGCTGATTGTGAACTATAGTGTGCAGAATAAGATTTCGTCCATCAGCTCTTAATTTTCGGTCGTGTTATGACTTCTAAGGAGTATTCATCAGTAAACCTGGAAATTTGGAATCATTTTTATAAGGGACACCTGGTCATACCGTGGAAAGCAGGTCAGTGAATAATGAGACTGCTGTCAGGCAGAGATTAGTTTCATAAACCTAGTTACTCATAAAAACATGTGCTCAGTTTTTCACATTTTTCGTGGTTTCTACGAGGAAATGAAAACTTTCTCCTCTTTCTCAACATAAGTAACAGTACTGAAGCGTGATTTGCATGTATGAAGACCGTTTATTCTGCATGCATAGACCGAATCCAGTCTCGTATTTGGGACACGCGTACGAGGCCAAAGGTGAATATATTCTCAGAATCACTTTCACTTTCGTTGTTTATATCTTTTGATGGGACGGAAATCAAATGCTTGATAAAACATCACCTGCAACGATCAGCACGATCATTTTGCCCTTCCGTCATCGCTTATAGTTTAGGTACTTGAGTGCACTAGATCGACCT
>UZAN01000063.1:0-17709 GCA_900618425.1 Echinostoma caproni | reverse complement strand
AATCTAGTAGATATGCAGATCACGTTCCACAATTCGATTACGCTTTAGTGTCATTATTTCATTTTTTATACAGTTAGTAACTATTACTCTTTCTTTCTATATTTGAGATAACTATTTTCCTGGGGTTAAGAAACATCCAATAATAGATGTTTAAGACAAAATAACAAGGAACCATACAGCACATTAAAGAAAGCTTGCTAATTTCACCATGAAACTGAATAGGATAATTGCGCTGTACAATAGTAAAATCATCTTTAGTAAACCAAGAAAGCTCGAAGTGCATGGTGCTGAACTTACAATCAAACAACTAACTAACTGCTCCCATAATCAATGAAATGACCTATTTCCTATTCTGGTTATAAGACGCATAACAGGGTTGCCCTCATGAGTGAATTAACAGCGAGAGACTGATATCACCAAGAGTAATCTCCTCATAGATAAGCTCATTTAATTCGTTTTTGCGACAAATTGATGTTGAGTAAGAGACTGGAGAACAGAGAGTACGAACAAAACCATCCGGCTTCATCTTTTTACCATTGCATTCAGTTATCGATCACCGGAATTTCCTGAATAATATGTGGGAATCGTTGCACAGGGCAAACTCAGTATACAAACTAACTTTGGCATATTGCTCCAAGTCAACGATATGTTTTTCGATTTTCACCGAACGCGTCAGAACACCTAGGTAGTCGTTTTACTTATCTTTAACCATCCGAAGTGTAAAAAATTCCATTGAATACAAACCTCCTGGTAAAAGATTCTCGAGAGCAGTTTTGTCCAGTTTATGAATGTATCGCTAATCAATATAGTATATCATTGTGTGAAAAAGTCGGTCAGCTGTAGAGTTGATAAGCATAAGATATTAGTTTCTCTCCCATCATAGGCCTTCAGTAGTGCAGATCCGTCCGCCCGTCAGGGATCTGAACTGTTAACCCTTTCCCCCAGATGGAAGGCTGGTTTGTCATCATTGCACCAGTCAGCTCCTATCAGGGTTGACTAGAATTGTCTATTCAAGTTTCGTCTTACATTGTGTGTTCAGTGATAGTCGGTCAGTCATTGACCTAATAGTAGACCAGTTGACTCGAATTGAAGGTAGTTGACACAAGGAAACACTTTCCGTGTGTGGGGTCCGGCATGTTCAATTCCTGAGCTGTCCGCTTGATATGCGCCAATGATGAGCTTTAATGACAGTGACTGGGTGAACTATTGAGGATTGCGCGTGAAGACAGTCTACAGGATGTTCAGGCTATATATATATACTCCCGCTGATTCGATCAGAACGGAGATACAAGTTCATATCTGTAACAGATGTATTTGGATTGGACAAATTTCTCAACAGCAGTAAGAATACAGGCGAGCCTGGCGGTAATGAACGAAATATTAACAATGGTAAAATAACGAGCAATTCGTTTTGTTAAGTTAGTCTGAATGAAAACCAGCGTAAGTTGAGTAGATCTCGGGTTAGTCAACTATGTTTATCCACCGATTGGATGGATCAGTGACGTAAATCAACCTATATCAAATAGCACCATACATTACCGAGTTTCTCTGCACAAATTTTATCAAGAATATTTGACGTCTTTTTTTAATATACATCGAACTACTCAATGGTCTAAAACCCGAGGAAGTTTAATCAAGCAATTATATAATTTCTTCGAGTTTTCTTATGGATCACTTTGGAAGTACGCTCAAAATTGGGCCAAATATTTCATGCGAGGACGAACTGGTAACGATAAAATTAATAAAGATGACATCGATTGACCACTTTACCTGTTTGGCTTTTTTCTCTGTACACGGACGGAAACTATTCCATCAATCTGTGGAAATTTCCAACACCTCAGACTCTATTCAACAACCAGTAATGTTACACCAGTAGAGTTTCGGCTTCGATCTTCAGTGGGCTAAATGGATACGCACTAGCAATAACACCCAGCCGAGTCGAAACAGTTGTGTAATGCTTCCCATTTTTCAGTTCTTGCTTCGCTTGCTCTGTGCCGACGAACTTCACATCGTGACTCTCGGCGTGTTCGTATTTGAGTTTTAGTCGCCTACATGTGAAAGTCACGTGCGTGAGGTGTGTCTCGAGTCATTTGGTAACAACCACAACAATACACATGAAAGTGAACTGTTTGTTTGTTTTTACAAAGGTGCTGTGCTGTGTTAAACATCCTAATCACTACTCCACCCTCCATTATGAATTTAAATCGAATAAATATTTCTATGGACCTACGCTATAAGTCCTCTGTGTAAATAGATGAAGATTCGTACTCAAGTGAGAGCCATGAAAGAGCGCACTAGACAGCTGATACATCATTTCGGAGACTCATCAGTAATTAGAACTATCTCTGTATCTCGCACCAAAGTGCGCGGATTTATTAAACTCCCGAAGAATGAGAACCACACAAAACAAAACCCATTGATTTCAAACTAGTTTCAGTGATACACAAAACATCAATTGCATTACACATACACTCATCTGATCAAAACTTAAACCATGTGTTAAATTATTTTGTTCTGGAACTATTTTATGGAAACTTTTGGCGAAACATTGGGAAGATGCTTCTTTGACCATTGTTTTGAGTATTAGGAGTTTTGCAACTTTTTATTGGTCACCCTGACACCATTCAAAATAATCAACTGGTGTTGACTTATGCATTAAGATAAATTAGATCTTAGTTTCTTTCATAATGCATTGTGGTTTGGAGAAAACATGTATGTCACTATAACAACTGTCTCCTGGTGCTCTTCACTGGACCAAACGTTTCGAATGACGTTTCATTATTTCAGGAAAACAATGCAACAGAGCTTCCAAGTGTATAATCCGGGGCACTTTATCTTGAAATAGTATAAAATAACCCTCAAAACTGGCTTAATTCTTCCTTTTGTCTATGGTAACACTTTACGCCAGCCATGGAAATGAAGGAATATCACGCCCTTGTCTACGATTCACCTAGTCGAGTTTCCTAAAGATTGAGTAATTGATTTGTCAAGCGTGAATGCACATAGTCTCTGTGGTACTGTTATCCGCTCCTTTGCCCGCTTAACACCACAGAACTCAGTCATCCAATACATGGATTATAGATTTAGTGACCAGCACCCGTACCCCGAGGCTGGGAGGCGATGCATGTTCTGGTTTCCAAGGCGCACATCACCTACGACACCTCGTCTACAATGATGTCCATTGCATGGGGGTGATGCCTTGACATGTTCGCACCTGTGAAAGTCCATGGCGTCATCATCGTCATCATGGCAATTGCTTGGATGAGTACGGAAGAGCATACATGTGATATTGGATGGAAGATGGGCAACCAAAACAGTGTAAGAGAAGAATAGGATAGGGTTGTAAACTCTACCTGATACGTGTGCAGCTTTGTGTCCTGTCAACACAGGCGAGACAGTTCCAATGTGTGTGTCGAACACATTCGAGGGGGTTGGGGGTAAAGGGTGGGTGGGCTGTGGGCGGCAAATTGAGTAATACGTTGTGCCGGAAAAATTGGACCGTCACACACCGATGGACATCACATCAAGATGGGCACGTCTTTCTCAGGTCTACTCTCGGTGTCCCATTCGAAAGGTTTATGGATGACCGCCCGACCACTTGGGGGCCATGCGTTCCCCTAGGGTTAAGTTCCGTGAGGAGTTGAATGAAAGCCACAAGTGTGTCTAACCGTCCCTATCCCGCCCCCTTCTCTGTTCGTCTCTACTTTCCATATCACAACTGGATTTCATTCCGTTTTTATTTCATGCCAAACTTGAGATCTCTAACGCTTTCTCTTATCCGGCTCGGTCGATAGGGCGGAAAGGTGGCGACTATTGACAACCTACAGAATTAATGCATGCATGGTCAGTTAGTTGCGGCATCAGCGACAATAACACTTGTGAGTTAGGACGTGGTGACAGGACAATAAAGAGATCAGGTAGTGAGACGGAGGCCATAAGAGAGAATTGTTAGATTCTGTGATTATTTTGCATAAGTTGAAGTTTTATTTCACCCTTGGAATTGTACTGATACAGAGTAATTATAATTATAGCTTGAATAAACTTATTATTGGACAGGTTACTGTCGAGGAACACCTGTAGTTTGGTAATTGTTACTAGTTGATAATAACTCAACAAAAATTGTATGTAATTTTATTATTGTGTAATGATAACCTATTTGGACATGATGTTGAAGCTGTTCACAACATCATGCATTATCATTAATTTTCTGATTGATAATTAACGGACCAAAACGGGACTGATTTTCACATACCGCCACAAACTGAATGGCCTCTGGAGTTTAATACTCTTTTGATTCGATAAGTGCAATGTACAATCAGAATTTTTAACCAGGTTTTACAAACTAATTTTCACTACATTGACCAAGAGTTATCTTCCAGTCCCAAATTATGGATTCACAACTGAGAGTGTACGACCAGTTTCATTTTTCCCTTGTTACCTTACCAGAAAAAGTTTGTGGAATGTTTGAATTATATTTATACGAAGTTGTAAAGTATTCATTTCGTCTTCTCCTGAGTGCTCATTTTTGTTTACCAAATTTGTGACATTTATTCATTGGCATTGCCGGAGTTGTGTTAATTAAAGCCAGTCGTGAGTACAATCCGGGCCAACCCTCACTATCGGATTGCTTCACGGTGGTTTCGTATGGCATTCATGCAGTGGGACTACGCTGGTCAATGATCAATTCCCGGAAAAAATATGACAGAAAGTAGTTGGAGAACAGTAGTTGGATGCAGATAGAGATGGGTGTCCGTTTTTGGTCGGTTGGCGAATCTCAATGCCAACACCTTGGACGGATGACTATATTAGTTCAAGAGTTTTGACTCCCGAATCAGAGGTTCTTGGTGCAGGTCCCGGCATGGACACAACCATATTATGCACTCCTGACGAGTCTCAACAAAAACGAACCATCCGCCCTGTGCCCTTTGTTGGTCACCATATACGCTAACAATCCCTCTTGAAAACAAAATGTATTCAGGTGAATGAGACTCACACGTACAACACAATAGGACCGTATATATAGGGACTCAGATCTTTGAAACTTACATGGGCTCATCTAACTATTACATTCAACCCCCATTCCCACCCACCCCATAAGTAGAAATTATATAGCACATACAATTTCAAAGCCTCGACTGTGTTCAACGGAATAGCAAAATCTCATCGTAAACTGGAATTGTCATGGTTTCAAATGATCACTGAATATCAGTCATGTCAAATGACCGCCATGATTTTCATTAAAAATATCCACTCCATTTGCCACGATACCTGCCAGACATAATAGTTTAATTTGTGTCATTTTAGCAACGGAGGTTGATGTTGGTTTGAGATCGGATTAATAATACTTAATAATAACTGCACTGAATTATTAAGTGTAAAATGGATAAATTATGCATTCTTTTGCATTCACTTTAATCCACTCACAACTGGTTTCAAGGTTTCGTCTGAATCAGGCCCATTGAACGTGATATCACCTTCCAGGCACGCGAAAGTGAACATGAACGTTGGTAATGCTGTGAGTATTCACATTTTCCTTCGATTGAAGGATTTTTCTTTAATTGATCAGAAACTTTCGGACGGAGTTTTTCGATTCGACTTCTGAGAGACAAACTGGGCCTATGATCGGCCAAAAGATGTCTGTAGAGGTGGATCAATGGGGAAAACAAGCAATGGTGCCGGGATTCAAACACATCACCTTCAGGCCGCTGTTCTCATTGCTTGGCCACCAGCTCCACCAAACAAACAGTTCACAACAGAGTAGACAAATTCAGCATATATTATTGTTGCGCTCAAAAGAAGTGTTCCTCTCACTCTCGCTCAAAAATTTCTGTAGTTTCTTTATTTTTTTCCATCCTATGCGTATCGACCAGCCCCGTAAGCCTCCCCACAATGAAGTTTTAGTCACCGCTAGATGAGTCTTGCCTCTGATGTATGGCGGAAAATTGATTTCACCATTAACAGATTTATATGAGGATATTCAGTAAGTTTTTGAACATAGAGAACCCTTGAGACTAGTGCTGACATGAGCGAGGTCCGATGCGCATAATAAGCTCGCACTTTTTGGTTGTGCTATATCCTGTTTATTCAAAATGAGGAAGCGGTCTGACCAGCTGCCCGGTGGCCGGGTGGGTAGTATGCTTGTGCTCTACCTATGATATCCTGGGTTCAATCCCCAGCTGGGTCGATGGATTCGCACTTCTGGTGAGACCCAATCCAGTCAAACCAGCTGGTAATGCTTCTTAGCTTTCAACTTAACCACATTTACACGATAAACTCATCATAGAACTAGAACTATTAATTAAGGGTGGTTTTGGATTAGTCTTAAATTTTGAAAACATTTTGTGTGAAGCATTTTAACATTTGTCAACATGACAGAGTTCATTTCAACAATGTAATAACGGAGTTTCCTGCGAGGTACTTGAACTGACTCACTCATCAGTGGACCGCATCAAAGAAAAAAATTATGAAAATACTGAAAAAATTGCACGGGAAATAAAACCTATTTCATTCAGGCTGTTGGATACCACTGATGACATGACGAAGAGGAATGTTTTCCTAATATTGATCAATAGATGCCAGAAAAATTATATAATTATGAGATGAAATAGCTGCAATTCTCACTACTCTCATTTCTGTATCTATTTCGGTCGTCCATTTTTATAGAGAGTAGTCAAAACTATCTTTTCTACAGTGATGTTACACAATGAGTCCGACTGAATTCCAAATTTCTTCAGGTAAAATTCAGTGATTGCATTTTATATATGCGTTCTTTACTTTAATTGCAATCCGTCACAAGAAGGAAAGGATGATATACCAGGTTTCACCGCTTCGTGTGGGGAACATTCTCAGACTAAATCATTTATCGTCTGGGTTTCATACTTTCAAAGCTTTCGGGTCAACAGAGCTTTCTGAAATCACAGATTTAATCATCATACCAGAAATGCTGAGCGGTCTGAGATAGTTTTCTGGTCACAAACTACTAACATTGCTTCTGTTTGTTCATACACCGCTTTCAGAGAAAACAAATGACAATACGGAATTATAGCTTTAATTTGTCGAACTCAGCTGTGACCGAAAGCTACTGGTTTAATTAATTCGCGGTTTTCGATCCATAATAATAATAGTATCAAGGTAATACGTTATTATTCAACAAATATAAACAAACTGATTTTTTGAACACAGTCTGATTCGAGCACGAGGATGACAATTAAAATTTGAATCATATCGTACACGACACCCTATGTTCGGATCAAACGGAACGTCCATCAGCTCACCTTACGTTCGGAACCTGGGGTGACCACATATTCTCTGACTCCAGATGGAGGATCACTCTTGCACTCTGACCAGTTTAAGCAAAACGACAATCTCCAATCAGACCAGCTCATGAGGATAGATTATGTTTGTGTACGAATAAACACAAATCTCTGTTCGAAATTTGGTACCATGATTGAGATTTCGACATCATTTTCGGAATGACTATTGTTAAATTACAAATTCCATCATTCCATCACCAAAATCATCTACACTTTCTACAACAACAAGCTCTTGGCCGTACATCTCCAGTAGTACCGATTGTACTTTTACTGAATAAAAGATGAGAGAACTTAAAAGGCTTATTACTATTCGCATCTGTAAGAAATTGTGCAATCGGCAATCGTCAATCACTAAATGAACGCGTGTCGAAAACCCAGAATGTAATTTCAATCATTTTAACTTAGAAGAACATGGTGAATCAAGTAATTGGTAAAATAGTGTTGACACTTGTTTACACTTGGTCATTTCGAAACTAGTTCGACTGTATTATTGATTAATGTCCGAAAGAGGCAATATTACGGGTGTGTTTGTAGTTTGAGAGTTATAAAGTCCACAGACCACAATTTCTCAATCGCGAAGGCTTAGTGGTCACAATGCACTGTTTGAAATAGTGTTTTGAAGAGTCCATCCTTCCTACTTATTGATAAGCGTATAACATTTAGCATTTCTTTGTTTTAGGCCGTCTATCGAAAAAAGCAGTGCAATTTAGATGATCTAGCCGGTTTTAACACGTGCATGACTCCGAAAAAATAGCACCACATGTTTTGTGTTTTGGCTGACGAATAAATACTTCGATGTCCGTTTTGAGTCACACTTAAAATCGAAAAAATTGCAATTTTCTTAAATTTTACGAACAGTGATTTTTTAACGTTCAGTTCATGTTTATTAAGGTTATTGTTACCTCTCCTATTAAGTCGAATACAAAATTATTAGTGACGCGAAAAACTAATTTGACTGAACCTTTTCAGCGGTCCTCATTAGGTATCTATTGCGTGCAGATCGATAACTCTGATGTTTGATATATCATATGATTTGTTCAATGCCACATCTTGTAGATTGGGTTCGATCATAACTATTGCATTAAACATGTACTTTCAAAATACAGATGATGTAGATTCGTTTGTGCATTGGGTATGTACGGAACACTTATTAATCCTCAGCTCAATTCATCTGACCTCTGGGACAACCACGTGATAATTGGTCAATTGCTTGCATCTTCCCTACTTGTAGACGAATAAAATGCACATGGAGAGAATCGGCAGATCACGTGTTATTCGTTTCTCTGTTTCTGCACGTCCTCTCACACTGATAGTCCCTCCTCACCCTGAACATGGAGCCGAGCTTGGACTCATTTGCATACTCAGGTTAGCTAGCCAGCCAGCTAGCAATCTAGCTGGTCCACTCGTGTATGCGTGCTGAACCTGTAACCGTTACCACCATACGCAGGACTGTGTTTGGAAAACAGTCTGCTTCCAATGACAACCGACCGCAAATTTGACCGAATCGAATGGCATCCGCTCCTCGGAGAAGAAATCGCATTTCACCCGATGCCATTCTCATCCCGATTCCCCGTGGGAAGATGAAGCTCAGTGTTCGTGTGTTTGAGAGCGAGAGAGGTGACGCGCGCGCTTGCTTGCGCGCCGGGCTGTTTCAGTCAGTACCATCACAGTCGGATTGGATTTAGCGCAAATGCAATTCAAGCTGCGATCGATTTAAAAACAACTGAGAGCGATTTGTCACACATATTTCCCTCCATTACAGTCTAAAAGCATTGTATATCTGTAGGTTTTCATGCCGAACGATTGCATTGTTTCCTCATGTTTAATTGATCCTGCTGTTATTCTATGGCTCACGGATCAACATGACAATTAGTAAAACGTCATGTGATTCAGTGTCGTAAGACTATTTACAGACTTGATATAATATTTCATTCATTTCCTCGATTATTGTAATTTATCGCTCGATCATCTTAGAGTCTGGATAATATCAACGATCTTTTCACTTTCGAATTACCCATCCAACTTACAGAGGCATCCATCAATTAACATGTAAGCTGACCGCCCCGCCAGGGTTTCCTTCAAATTCACCATGGTCCACCGAATGAACGTCTAAGACAAGGTTAATTGTTCAAATTGTTGTTTGGCAGATTGAAGTTTTTTATATTGAGATTGTGAAAAGTTCCCACCGAGGCTACTGAACTTTTCACAATCTCAACATAAAAACTTCAATCTGCCAAACAAAGATATCAACGATGTTGATAGATTTGGCGCGGAATTTTCACAGATAGCAGTGTTTGACGTTATCGAAAAGATCGCTCATTTGTTGACATTTTTATTTATAATCTTTCTCACAGGTCCGGATGAATACATCCACATGTACACAATGAAAGTGTGATGATCACAGAAAGATGAAGATTACCCAAAATGACCAATTGGACCCGGTTGCCCTGCCACTCTGCAGTGTTTATTTGTTTGTTTTCTATCTATGAGGTTATCGGTTTAACTCAGAATGGGATCGATTAACAAACACTTTTGAATCGCCCAGCCAGAAATTACGGAAGTTGTCGAACAATCCAGATTCCAACTTACTTTCATGTGATTAGCCTGTTGTCAAATCTTCACTATGTAGAAAATGCAGTGAATTTGAATGTGAAATCACTTATCACTTGTAAAACGCACTGTTTTAATACTCGTTCAGTCGACAAAACGAGGAGTGCACTCATCATATCGTGCAACACTGCCGGATATGAGTAACTTAAAACATGTACACACTGCAAAGTGGTTCTATCAAACTGAGGTGTACAATGCATGTAAGTCGACCACCTTCAAATCGGCCAGTTCACTTACTTCTACGGTGACATCTGCATGGGAACAAAAGATTCAATGTCTGGCCTGACAAACGGTTTGACACATACTCAATCGGTTGGTGACCTGGATGCCTCAACACATCCAAACAACAGGCGAAACCAAAGCATCCGGTTTCTTCGATTACATGATACCGTATCGCCGGATCACTAGGTTTACCTGACTCAATTGTTGTAAGCCACTTTGCCGAATTGCGATCCCAAACTGTTGCCATTTGTGGATCAATGCTTATCTTAAGACACAAACCACCTTTATTTGCACAAAACAATAAGCTCACAGTTTTTCCCTGCTTAAATACTGGACAAATCCTGGCTCCCTTCCTCGAAGCGTTACAGCTGCACAGATATATAGTTACACGCAGAAAGTCCCGTTGCCTGCCTTATGTCCGGGCTGGTCTACCATTAGGCTGCGGTGATCAAGTGGTTAAGGTAATCATGAGTTTGTATCTAGCCACCGCTACCTATCTTCTCCCTTTCTGCATTTCCCAAAGCAGCCTTTGCATGGCCGTGACTATCTTCCTAAAAGTTAACGGCAAATTTTTATACACAATAGATGAAGATGGAAGTGAAAACATCTATTATTATTATTATTATTATTAGTAGTAGTAGTAGTAGTAGTAATAGTGGTGTAAGCAGTAGTAGTAGTAGTAGTAAACGCAAATGCTTATCTTCAGTGTCTCCCCCTATGTTCATTGTAATAGTTAAATACATCAAGGAAAGCCAGGGATTATGTTTACATTCATAGTAATAACGAAACCATAGCAAAAATGCTCTTGAAACCAATTAATCTTATGTTTTATTGGACTTAATTTCACAAAAGATTTCTATAGCTTGCTGGTTCTCAGTTGAGAGCAATTCAGTCCATTTTGCTGCTGCTGCTCTACCTGGAGCCTGCAACCCTCCAGCGTAGACTTATTGAAGTTGAGTATCGCCTGTAAGTGAATGTGAATCGGTTTTGAACGAAATGCTCAGTCGTTATACGAGAAGAAGAAGATTACTATCAAAACGCTTGAACAGAAAAATCATTCGTGTTACAAAGGTTTTATTTTGAATAATTTATTGGCTACTTATCGAATTAAAGGCGAAGGTCATATTCGTTAGCCGAACAAAACTGGTGTTATGAAGTGCTACTCACACCTGTGAGTAGTTTGCCAACACCAAGAAGCTGTTATTGGATTCCCACGAAATTCGCAAGTGGATTCTAAAAGATTTACTTTTACAACTACAGAAAATGCGCATCTACTGTTGGACCGTTCCAGTAATTATCCGGCGTCCTTGTGGGAATTCTGAAGACTAGTTTCAAATGAGAAATTTTGTTGCATGTATGCCAATTTATTGATGCCATTACTATGGTTTACAGTGAACCAATTTTCGGCACTTATGGTCTCCTCACATACTCAGTCATTGTGTTGGTCATACAACTCATCATATCTGTTCTTTGGAAATGACAGCATTGAACCATCGTTAGAAGACTACATGCTTGAATTCTATTAATTTGCTTCTAATCCCCCCCTCACATTCTCACAACGGACACAGGCTCGTCTTCATTGAACAGGAAACGGGTTTTCGAAAAAGCAAAACTTTGGTACTCCAGTTTCATTCTCATTTATAACCAACCAGTCAAACACACTCACGGTTCGGAGCCCGGAGCATAGACGCCATAAAGTTTGTGGGACAAAAAAACGAAACACATTTCTTGCTCAGTCGTCATTTTCAGTAGGAGCAACAGCAGAGGTAACAGAACTCATCTACCGGACGCGAGATGTCACGAAGCATACTCGGTCCGGGTGTCCTCGTGTTCTTTCCGCCTCTCCTACTTTTTCTCTTCGTCTGAGTGAACCAGCCACACCGCATCGTGGCGTGCCGGATGTTTTGTGCGCTGCCATGGCATAGAACGCAGGGCAAGATGACACTCCCATCTAGTCAAGCTTGATCGAACTAGAATTCCTGGGCACAAGTATGATGGATATTTCTGTGTGTGCTGATGTAGACGAACGGGTGGACGGACGAATCTACTATGTACGCGCATTCGACATAATAAACGGTACGGATACTGTGGTGTGGACACAAAGATTTGGATTAACTGGACAAACCGGTAACTATTGCTAATTTGGTAAAAGGGTGTAATACTTATTTTGGCCTTATTTCAGTTGATGGTTTTTACCTGTTCACCGAACAGTCAATCGATCTTTAGAACTCTTCATTTTAAACGTTATGCTGTTTTTTCCTTTAAATTGCAATCTCATTTATTTGAAAGACGCTTCTCAAAGTGATAGAGTGGGTGTTGTGTATCCGTCCTGAGCTCTGCATCACTCCAATTGCTGTTTTTCAGTGACCATCACTGAATTTAGATTATCGGAACTGAACGTTTTAATTTTTTTGATCAAGTGCTAAACGGGGTTGTGCTGTTATAACAGATGATATTATAAATTGAGGGTAGCGCTGATTGCAAGTAGGAGAGGATAAAACGAAATAATGAATGGGCGACGTACCATGCGGTGTTAATGTGAAATCAACCACTGTAATAAGCTCGAGCCTATTGCTTACATGTGCCAGACTCACAACCGTCTACGTCCGGGTTCGATCCAGCTCAAGCTAGCGGTGGGTAAACACTTGCGGACTTCTAAAAATTTGATGGAAACAAATATGCGATGCGTCCGAGGTTCTTGAGTGAGATATGTAACACGTGCACATCACCAGTAGAATCACTTTCCTAGTTATCAATACAAACAATACCTTTGATATTCAATGCACATTTACTCACAGTTGATGGTTGATTTTCATTTGAACTGGTTAAAGTACATTATTCCCATTGTGGATGTACTGGTGAGTGGATTGGCATGGCTGCCCCTCGTTTATCAGCGTGATTGAACCAGAATGTTATTTTTCTGTACAGCAAGCAAATTAAATTCAGTTATTAATATTGTTGATACAATCCTCGTGTGGGTTACGGTTTGACGGTACTCCTTTTTGCCTAACATATACATTTTCTCAGCAACATACCATTTACGCAGTCATGTCCAGTTTTTTGTGGGGTGATGTAAAAACCTCGGATGTCGGGCAGGTATCGATTCAGATTTATCTGATTGCATACCAAGCCAAAACCCGACAAAAATTAGTGTTTGAAAAGCACTTACATTTTAAGCGTGAAGTAGCAGAGTATATACCACTAGTGTATGTTGAAGTTCGTCGTGTACAAAGCAAACGGCACGCAGACCAAAAAAACTAGAAAGCACTGCATTTCTATTTCGATCCGGTTGGGACCCATCAGTAACATGAATTCCGCGACCCAACTGAAGATTGAATCTGGGATCTCACAAGTGGAGCGCAAAAAGAGCAAGGCGGTCTGATTGACGGACATTACGTTTTCTTTCCATCGGTGTGAAGGCCACTTCACAAGCACTGATGATGTCACCTCGGCTGGTGATGAAACGTTTGCAAACAAATTGCCAAGCTCGGCGAACAGGCGAAATGGAATTCAGTTCACCCGAGCTACGGAAACCGGTTTTCAATATTTCGTCAACAAAAGGAAATCTATCAATTGATCGAATATGCGAAAAGTGCTTTGATCAAGATGTATGAAAACATGTCCGCCAAGTTACTGAAACGAGTGGGTCAAAGTTTGACCGAGAATCGGTGGTGATGAAAACGATACATGAAACTAGCAGATATTATTGAAAATGTAATTTTTTCTTTTTGCTACTAAGCGCAAACCATTTTTGTGAGAAAGTTTTAATTTTACTTTACCTTTAAGAATTCGTGGATTTGAAATCGGAGAGATGTGAAAATTACGGATGCAGTTTGTTGCAGTCTGTGTGTCTGTGTGTCAGTAGGGATGAGCTGCAAGTAGATGATATGTTACCAGTTTCACGAATCACGACAGTAGTAGTTTGAAAAATTATAGCAGAAAGTGGACCACTGTTTGCGTATCGATGAATATACATGATACCGTTCTCGGTTAGCAAAACAGTTAAACTCACAAAGAAATCCTCCATTTACTCATAACAATGCATATCTTTTTATCGATGCATTTACCCTACACCCCATGTAAACGACATGCTATTACCAAGACTCAGATTCACGAGAATAAAAATCATCTTGAAACAACTATCACCTGTTAGAAAGAATACCTCATTTCTGACGCGGAATTACACCAAGCATTTCACTAATTCTACCTGAAAACTACTGCAAACGTTATCCTGATTATCAAGGTCGCGTCAATTCAAATAGTGACACACGAGAGTTGAAGCGCGAGATATAGTTCCGAGTGAATGCTGGTCTATGTGCAAGCGCGATAGGAAGAAACGAGATAAATTTCTGCATACATGGTCATGCCTCACGCGTTCGATCGGCACATGTACATTCAAATTTAGATCCGATCTGGGTCCCCAAAAGAAGCACAATCTCGACCTTCCTGACTCACTGACAGTTGCAAATACCGAAACCTCGAGAACAAAAAAGCCCAATGCGACAGACTGGCGGACAAATACGACATGAAATACTTCATTTAGACCTTCATGGTACGAAAAATATTGGTGGACAGAATATGAGGACAAATGAATTTAGCCAACTTAAATTCCTTATGGTATCCCAGTAGTCATGAGCATATTAGGTGTACTACATTTGGGAGTCACGAATTAGCAAGACATCATCAGATCCCTTCGATCAAAAAATTGACGCCTCTAGAAAAATATCAGCAATGTAGATCAGTTCGACGGAACAATCTTGTTTTCACTCATAATACGCCGATTCGCCATTATTAGTCAATTTGCCATTTACCACGCTCTTCGGAAACATTTATACACCATCCGTCTTCTCATTCACCTCCAACACATAACCATCATCATCATGATCATCATCATCATCATCATCATCATCATCATCATCATGATCATCATTATCAACGTCAACAATAACAACAGGATCATCATCATCGTGTTTGTCCATACACAAGAGCGTGCAATATCATGCTGATAACTATCTGTGCCATGGTTCGATTATCAGTTAATATGATAACACAGCACTGATCACGATTACTCACAAATTCCTAGAGGAGTCACTGATGACTTCCAAAGAGAATTCGCCTCACGACTCGGACCAAGGAAATATCATCAATGTCGTTCAGCACTCTCATGTACAACCGTTAGTTGAACAATCACATACAGCAATTACGCTTACTCCTTACATATACTTCTTGAAATATACACTCAGTGAATGACCAAAACCCCTCGTTTTGAATTTGGTTTATCGCGAGACATTTCCGTGATTGCAATGTTACGCCAGATTTGTACACCATGTGAATTCTAAATTAATGTTTTTGAACTTCTTCATTCTACACTGATTTATTGAACTCCTTTCTAAGCCAATGTGCTCTTCGCCAGTAAAATTTTGGCCTCGATGTAATTCCAGCGGTAAGTCAGCCGTTCCACAGTGGTAAAGAGCTCTTGACATTACAGAAAAGTGTTCATCTGGGACACCCGGGCGCATGTTTTCACTTTTCAGCCCATTTTCCAGTAGAATGATCCAGGACTGCTCGAGCGACTTGTTAATGATCAGTTGGGTCACATGTTGGATGAGCAGATGGATTTCCCGTGGTTCCATTGAGAAGAGTTAAGATCACTTTTGGAATTTCATTCTTATAATGGTGTTTCACATTTTTGGTGTTGCTTTTTAAACATCGTACAGCCGGTAAAGCACTTTAGCATGCAACTGTCATCCCGATTTTCACCGTGAACTATTGTTACTTTAAGTGAGCTCGTAGGATTGAATTACGTAACACTCACCGGGAAATAAATGATAGAAGTCCAAATGAAAAGTTCACTATCCACTAAACGTTGGTGGCGGGGACAGGTTTCAAACCCCAGGCCGCGGAATTCGAAGCACAACAAAAGAAGATAATTAAACCACTTGGCCAACGTCATCACCGAAATAGTAAACCAATTACCAAAATCAGTGTCAACTTAAACTACATCTCTATAGTAGCAAGGCTAAACTATTCCAAGCATATGACCACATTTCAAACAAAATACTGCATTGTTCATAGTATTGTATTCACCCGGCTGAGTCAACTTGCTCATGAGTGACAGTGAGAGGGATGATACAACTGCCTAAGGGGAATGTATGACAACAATATACTGGCTTGAAAATTCTGTGTTTGTAGGCGGAAGGAATTATTTTCCTAATTTGGTATGCTTTTAGAATTATATGGAATTGGATTTTGAGGAAACTCGGATCGGTTTACAAATCATGAACTGATTTTATGGGACGTATTGTATGAATCAATTCTTTATTTGGCTTACTCGACCTGAATCAACCAATTTCGTCCAGCTATCGATTTCACATGACAATGTCCACATGTCCACTTACAACTCGACAAACTTGAGAACACTGCTTTGGAGAGGATAGGAGATCACGTGTCACGAATTGAGGCGGACCATCTTCGACATTTGAGTTACAGCCGTTCGATTACGTCACATTTTGTCAGCTCTCTTCCTCTAGGTGTGTATTTTGTCAAGAGAAGCAAGTGAAACCCATCTCGTCCGTTAATCGTTTTAAGCTCCCGTCGACTCAACGCGCGCAAGTGAGTCCTTCTCACTTCGAGATGGAAGTGAGTCACAAACCATTACATGATGATGGAATGCCTCTAAGGGTCAACCTTAATCTATTTTGACCGTGGCCAAACTGACAGGGCGGGCGTGGTTTTCGGGAGTGGGTGGGGGTTGGGGGTGGGAGGAGGAGATGGAACAATGTGTGCCTTTTGATTGTTACCATCTGTTCGATGTCAGCCTTGTGGTCCTCGGTAAACTAAGCACGCGACAGTGAAACGAACATCTACACTAAGATGTTACATTGGATGGTTGACATAAGTTCACACTGATAAACAGAACGATACCGTGGGGAGAAAACTTCCTACACCCATACAGTCGTACATCTGTCGACAGGCATGGTTCGTCACAATCCAGCAGGTTTATTGAACATGAACAAGGTTTTAAACTTTTACTGTTCCAGTTACAAAAGATTGCGTTCGACAGAATACTACAGTACTGGGTGTGTTTCCTGTAAAGTTTAACTGTTCACTTTCACTTCCTGAGGACAGAACAATATCCGTTATTTTGCTCGTATCTTAGTCAACAAAGCAAATAATATTACCGACTTCAAAAATCATCTGTCTCATTAGGATTTTCTCACATCTTTTTGTTTATCATTTAGTAAATGTATTATTTTCTTTTTCCAGTGCTTAACGTCTTCCTCAGTCTAACTTGTCGGAAGTGCTGCAAGTTCATCCTATTGGATGCATAAAGCTTAACTTGACTTGAACTATGGCCTTCTCATTTAAGTGAAAAAGAATAATATCTATAGTTTACACGATCGCAAAAAGCTGCAAAAATATAACAAGTGATAAAAATTTCGTAAATGTAAAATAAAAATGGCCAAAAATGAATCAATGGGATATCTGTCTGCTCGTGTGACCCAAGTTGCTCGAGCAGTCCTGGATCATTCTACTGGAAAATGGGCTGAAAAGTGAAAACATG
>UZAN01000062.1:0-17712 GCA_900618425.1 Echinostoma caproni | reverse complement strand
AAATACGCAGCCATATTTCTTTTCCGAACCACGACCCTTGCGAACAAACGGAGGTCCAAAATAATCAACTCCTACTGAGTTAAAACAGCACCAACCCTTTTGGACCCTACATAGTGGTAGGGGAGCCATCATCTGCTGACCTGCAGAAGCTACCATTTTCCGACATTCTATGCATTAACCTATTACTCGCTTCACTACACTGATTCCCTTGACAATCCAATATTTTTCAGGGATCGCTGACAAAACGTGTGACGTACCACTGTCCTTCTCTGCTATGATAGTGGCAAATAATAAGATCAGTCACATGATGTCGATTGGGTAGGATCATCGGGTGCTTGAAATGGGATGAGTAGTGTGCGTCACTAAGTCGCCCATCCACACAAAGCAAGTCATTTATCGTTAATGGGCAAAGCTTCCTCAAAGAATGCACCAAGTCTCCGTTTTGCCTGTAATGCTGATTTACCGATTGTTTCATTTTGCACCATTCTTAAAATCTTCCATCGAGCTGCGTCGAGTTCTTTGATCGTGAGGTTTCCTACGCTCAGGGTACTTTCGTTTCTCGACGAATACATAATTCTAATGTAAGAGATAAAACGAATAATCCATGCAACTGACTTTAAAAGTTTTGACATTTGAGAGTAACGATTCAGAAGCTGTTCTAGTTTTATCGACAAAACAGCTGTGTTCACGCGTACTACAATTTTCTTCATCTCTACGCCATTCGGTGGGTACAATAATGGAGATAATGCTCGTCCTCATAGCACCAGCGAATTTCGGAGCCCATCAGTGCAAGAGGCTTGAAATTTTAGCACACCGCCGCCACATCCTGTGAACCGATTTGACCTGACCTGACTGGTTCTGCGAGAGAATCTCTCTCGGTTAATCACTCGCAGTCGAAGCCCGGAGTCGGGTTAGGGCACAGGATTACTGCCTTCCTAACTGCGAACAGTACTCATGCATCCGGACACACCCTCATTTATTGCGTTCATCTACACACTTAACTCTAGATCGGAGCGGCCGCGTTATGTAGACCTGGGAAAACCTGTCGGTCCAGTGCCAAATAAACTGCGGATGCGGTTCTGTCAAAATAATCGTGGAGACCAAATTAATGCTCGGTGTTTACTTGACGCACTGCTTTTCTTTACTCTTTTACCCTGACTGCAAGAAGAAGGATTGCATACTTTTGTTGTGCGTCCTGGCTGTTTAGAAAGGTTTTGTAACGATCAGCGCTGTGGGCACACTGCAAAGCGTGTTGTGGTAAACTCTTTGTGAACATTGTTTATGTGGCTTTGTTCAGTGCTTACGTACAAGCGCAAGCAAACACAATTATTCAGTGGCATTCCTAACTGGCTCCTTTTTCGGACACAATCGGATCCCAACTCTGACACTACTTCAGCATCAGAAGTGCGTTCTCTTTTTCCATAACCGCACTCACTCACGTTTACGCGAACGAAGTAACACAATTGTCGAAGCGCCATGGTGCTCCAAAGCTCATTGGTGCAAGAAACTGGAATGCTTCTGGCTCCGCCGCATGTCCTGTTACCCGTCCTGAGCAGAACGCCATTACCCAACCACTACCACCGCTTTAAATTTAGTTTATCTTGGATCCTGGGCCATGCATCAATGACGCCCTGTGCTGTATCCCAGCTACTTTGAGTCCTGTTGTGCAGCTACAGATCCACTAACTACCAATGTCACAACGGCAGCGGTTCCTCTTTTGGCTTTCCGTCAGGTAAGACGTCTTTACAGCGTTAAGCAGAGCACTTCGACCTTGTGCTCCAACCTTCGACAGAAAAGACGGTTATTGTCGGCACCATTAAGGCATGTAAGTTTTTCTTTCTCTTTTGTGCATACACGGCCGAAATTAGGCTGATCCGAAGTGTGAATGCATGATGGTAGCTAACCGTCATTGGGGTGAGTGGGTGAGCTGTGACACCATTTTTGAGACGGATTCTGCGATAAATACACCTCGGAGAAATGCTGCTATCTCATGAAGTATTCACCCTCTTTCTTCATTCTTAGTACATTAGCCATTTTTACTGTCTCCTTATGTTGACCCACAAATGCAGCTTACTCAGTTATAGACTAAACCGACTCCACAATAAGCCGCGTTCCAAGTTATGAATGAACATTTCTACTTCCCAGCGTTGTATATCAGTGAACGGGAAGAATCGTATCCGCATTCAGCCACCGTAGATAAGCTGGATCAAAAAGCTCTTGGCAAAGGAAGCACCAAGAGAACACAGATTGAAAGCCGACTTGAACCTGAAGAGTTCGAAAAAATATAACGGACGACACAAAGCATCACGGCAATTCAACATGCTCCCCAACAAAACGAGGAGCATAGTCTGCATTTGGAGAACTCTACTGGTTGCTACCTGGGTGGCTGGACCGCAGTGACGATACATAACCCAAGTGAGCAATCGGCGGCTGTTCAGAGGTGACCCAGTTTAGTTTTTCTTTGATTACTTGTTTCTAATCTACTTTTGTAGCATAAATTCATGCAGCCGATAGCCTAGCACTGTTTCTGTTTCATTCGCATTTGAGCACATCCACATCCAGTTTCTTAGAATAATATCTGATTTCATGGCTGTCACGAGTAAGAATTCAGTGAGAACCGTGGCATCAGCAAAAGAGGTGACCACACTGTGTCCCTGTCGGAAGCTAGGGTGTTCTGCGGAGGTCAAAGTGGGCGTACGGTGCGACGCGTGCCACAGTTGGTTCCATCGCAAATGCAGCCAATTCTCAGCCAAGGCAGCCGGCATCTACTCGAAACATACATTCCTAAAGTGGGCCTGAAGTTTCTGCTTGACATCCATGAAGAATAAATCTAGTATCCTTCCTGTATTCTGCTCTACCTGTGCAATGGGTACTGTAAACGAGACGAACCTTCAGTAGACTTAAGGCGAAGAGGTACAGGTGGCCAATCAGAGCTTACAGTCCATGGTAATCACACCAACCCCTAAGGCCCCAGATACAATACTAGACAAAAATAATAAGGAAAAATCTCCAGCAAAAGCCCTTCCTGTCACCAACAAGACCGATAACACAAAGAGGAAGTTCATTGGAGTCGGCTTGCCCAACTCCGATCAGCATTAATTAGTGGTTCCACCCAAGTGTTCAAACTCACCTCCCATAAATCTTTCTAGTAAAGTTCTAACCGCATGCAACAAGGGACCAGCATCGACATCCGAGTTGCACCGTAACAGACGTGGCGATCATAAGGCTTTAATAAATCGAAGAACCACAATCAATTACTCACTGGGTAGCGTCTTAAGAAAGCTAGAATCGAACACGAACATAGCTTTCGGCAGCGACTTGGTGATTACGGGTTTGGCTGAACCACATTGTCGGGAGACACGCAAGCGCAAACACCACCTTCTCCACCCGGTACCTAATATATCAATACTTAATGCTCAATATCCCAGAGCATGCCCACATCAAGAGAATCCTGTGCCTGAGGAAATGGAGGGAAACCTCCCAAGTTGGCAACGAAGGTAACCCAAGACCAACGCTGATAGAATTCCAAAACCCTAGATACCAGGACGCCATGTTAGCTGCAGCAGGCCACGTGCAGCTCTTGACAGAGGGCAAGATCACCGTAGTCCTTGATTATGCGAATAGCTGAAAGTGTGCAGCGCCAGGGGACTGATCGTAGGGGTAGAAATCTCCACTTTAAAAGCTTCATCGAGCCCTAATGCTCGAATACCCGGGTCCTCCACAATTGAATCGGCATCTTTCTAGACCATTCCGACACCGAAACAGCAACGCCGAATTCGGTGTCTTCTATTGCTGTACCCTCTATCTGTGGGAGGCCACATAGGAAAGACTCTGTCATCGAGATAAAAATCTTGGCGGGCACCCGGGCATAAGCCCTGGGTGCAGTTTTTTACCGCTAAGGGAACACACGGTGCAGACATTGGATGTTTTCTACATCAATGCCTGCAGTCTAATGAACAAACATAGTATCAGAAGCATGGACGGACACTTGCATAGCAGTCACTGAAACGTGGCTGAAACCAAACTTCAACACCACAGGATTACACCCACCAGGATTTTGGCCTATCGATGTGATTGCACTGACGGTCGCATCGGTGGTGGTTCCCTAATACTCGTAGAGGAACACCTAACACAAGCAAAAATGACCAATCTGGGGACAGCAAACATTCAATCCACCGGGTGCTTGCTAAAACAACCTTATATCGAAGTAGCAGTAGTTTGCAAATACCGTAGTCCTCGGTCCTCCGCAGAGGAGGATAACCAGTTGATCTCCTACTTCAGGCAATTAGCGGGACAAGCAAACAGGGTTCTGCTTCTGGGCGACGTAAATGCTCCTGAGGTTGACTGTTCGACGGAAAATCGCACCACCTAGCAGCTTTGGAGAGAAATTGCTTGAACTAGTGATCAACTCTGCCCTTATTTAATACATCAAACACCGACAAGATGGAAACCAGGTAACTCACCCAACATCCTGGATCTAGTATCCACCAAAGGGTAAATGGAACCGTGGAATTAGAACTAGAATCACCGCTAGGCAGACGTGATCAAGCGACTATTCGTTTCCATTATGTCTGTCGTCGGCTGGCTCCGAGGCTAGAACCCAGGGGCTGCTACAGAGCGTTAGACTCTGGTCTCGACGGTTAGCTAAATTACTGAGTTGAAAGTGGACAGCCTGGAAGGGATTCACCGCCACCAAAGACCAATTGAGATACCTCCAGTAATTGCAAAAGCGCAAGACCTACGACAGGGCTCAGTCAGAATCCAAGAAACGCTATGAGCTCACAGTGGTAAAAAAGAATAAGATATGCCCGAAAGCATATTTTGGTTATGCAAAGTCGAAGGCGGCCACTAGGGAAGCTACCGGATGCATCCGCGATGCTGGTGGCAACCCAACGCTCACTAGCTTCGATAAGACTTCCGCTCTACAATATCATTTCAAAGCGTCGTACAATGTGGACCTGAGAAATACACCGCCGGTACATGGTATCACGGCGGAGCGCCCAATGCCTAAAATCCTAATCCAGCCACAGGAAGTGGAGAAAACAATTAAAGAGTTAGACGGGAACAAACCTGCAGGCCCAGATAACATACACCCGGTGATCCTAAAACCATAGAAGAGTACATTAGCGCACACATTAGCTAGCCTATTTACCAAGTCACTCGAGACAGCTACCCTCCCAAATACCTAGGAAGGGGCTATTGCTACTCCTATCTATGGAGGAAGGAACGTATATGCCACGCCAAACTATAAGCCAGTGAGGTAGCTGTCAGTGTACGTCAACCGAATTGAAATTGAGTGATGCGTTACCTAAATTGATACGAATCTCAAAAAAACACGATTGATTTGTTGTATTCTACGGTACTGAATTAGGAAAATCATTACAAATTGTACAATAAAGCAAATTTCCAATTTGCGGCTAGAAGCACCCAAGCAGGGGAGAGCCAACTATGATGTCAAGAGAGAGCCAACAAGTCGTTTACGTTCTTTGATCACGCCAAATTAAAATGTGGTTGGTATCGACTCCACAGATAAAGATTAATTTGGGGTGTTTTTGATTGAGAAAGGTCAATAAAGAAGCAACACACGGATAGAGTTATGTCACACCGAATCATCGTGGGCTTGGAAGGATTTTGAAAAACAACTACATGAAACACATCGGCCGCCAAAATCCTTCCCGCGCTCGTTTGAGTGAAAGGGTTTGTGTAGGTTATTGGTTCTTGCCTACCTATCTACCTACATAGTCCCTGCTGTCAGTTCTCCTAGCTACGAACTGTTCAAGGTGGACGGTGTGCTTATTGTTCGTGTTTATAAATGAAATCATTTTCAGCATGCGGGTGATAGTGTGTATGTTATTGGATGAGTGTTGTGTTGACATGGAACATGGGACCTAACCTGACCTGGAGCGCGTTTGAACTAGTTGTGTAATTTCAGGTTGTTTCGTTTTTGGTTGTTTTTATCAGCGTATAGGATTTTTATATCGTTTTTGTAAGATCACCTTAGATTTTTTCTTTTAAATAAATTTCTCCCCCCCCCTGTTTTAGTATTATTTAAACGACCTTCTCACGGAAGTCTCAAATGTTTTGTTACCACATACTTATCAGTGGTACATATTGATAGCGGTTTCACTCCACAAACTATGACAGTGAATTCCGTTGTCTCAAAGGTAAACACGGTGAACTGTCCTAAGAGTGTGGCTAAATTCCCATGGGGGAATGAAGCATGTAGGAAAACAGTGATACAAAATGGCATACAATGTGATGCCTGTGATCGCTGGTATCATAAGGCTTGTAGGAAGATTGAGAACAGGGTCTATGAAATTCACATTAATCAAGACTTCATGAAATGGTTCTGTTCAGAATGCCAGACCCTGCTTGCAGAACTAAGATCCATAAATCAGGCAGCAGGGACACAACCTGCAACAACTGAAACAAGCAGCCAAATCGAAGCGTCTTCTGAAACACCCACTAGAAAAGTGGAAAAAGTTGGAAGGGAAGTGCAGACCATAGTGATGCCCATCGAGGTGCGTAGTTCGATAACTGAACTTGAAATTGTATACGAACAGGTGACAGAATTTTGAAAGTTGCAGGAAGCAGTGGATACACTCAGCAAAACGGTTGCTAGGCTCGAAGCAAACAGTGAAATAGCCTTAGGCAGGCAACGCAACGTTGTAATCAAAGGGATAACCGAGTCGTTCAACCGGGAGACTAGCCAAAGTAAGAGAGAAAACTCCGGCAACTAGTAATTGATCTCCTGCGTCTAATGGGCATCCCATCACATGCCCTTATCAAGAGAACCTTGAGGCTGGGAAAGTGGAACCCCAACCCGAGGGAAAACCACGTCCGCCCTGTACTGATTAAATTCGCAACCCCCGCTACAGAGATATGTTCTTGGTAACTGCGTGAAGGATAAGCCAACAGACGGACGGGCACATTACCATAGAGCCGGATAGTCTAGCACAAATAAACTCAAGTAACAGGAGTCTGCTCTCAGCGGGGGCATTTGGAAGTAAGTCGCCGCTCTCCCAAACGCAAACCCCTGTAATAAGCCTTAGGCGATGCAGCTAATCACCGAAAACGCACAACAGGATAAACCCGGAATACGAATAGCCCATGGAATGAGATCGTAGCACGGGACTACACCCCACTTACAGTCAGAAAGAGACTAAACAGTCGTATGCAGCACATCACCCCACGCAGTCAAAAAACGGGCACAGCACTCAGGTTTAATACCCAAGTGCATCGACCGCAGGAAGGACAGTAAGAAGAAGCAGCAAGCTAAAGGGCTATCCGTCTTCTACAGCAACGCTTGCATAGGGAACAAGTGGAAAGAACTGCAAGAAGAATCGGCGGGCGTCGACTGCATAGCAATCACTGAGACGTGGCTATATAGCCAGCTCAATGCAGATCCACTTCGCCCACAAGGTTACATTAGCTACCGACGGGACAGCGAAGAAGGCAGAATTGGAAGAGTCCTATCGCTACTAGCGCAGCACATCCAACAGAGGCAGGAGAGTATATTTGTCTCCTCATGCATCCAAGCCACTTCCGTTGCAATTACCTCACGTGGCAACAGTGTACTTATCCTATGTACTTACCGAAGCCCCTTATCAACTGAGGATGAGAACACGAGATTCTTTGACTACTTGAAACAGTCTTTCTCTACATGCATGAAGGTATTACTAGTTGGGGATTTAAATACGCCAGAAATTGACTGCGCCACCGGATGGGTACATGGGTCGTCGTCTTTCTGTGAGCACCTACTAAAAGTATTCAGCGAAAAGAACCTTGTGCAGCCCATCCACCAAACAACGCGAGGGAGAGCAGGGCAAAATCCGTCCTCGCTAAATGTCATCGTGACAAAGTATCCAACTGAAGTCAAGGATTTACATATTGCACCACACCTTAGTAGAAGTGACCACGGAACGCTCCGTTGCCTATATGCCATTGATAGAGAAATACCTCCCGACAAGTAGAAGCGGTCTTACAAGCGTGTCAATGCAACCGCTTTAGTGGTTAGGGCAGCAACTATGAACTGGCAAAGCCGGTTCACCAACTTGAATCAAATATGGGGGCAAATCGGAGGAAATTTGCTAACCCTAACTGAGGAATTTGACCCACTGAGGTGACTGCGTCGCAGAGGAAGTCCACCCTGGTGGAGAAGTAAGGCGAGCAATGCCCAGAGGACAAAGCGTCTTACTTGGAAGCGATTTGCTGCCCATCAAAGTCACGCCAGGTATCTCCAGTACCTTTGAGCTCGAGATACCGCCATAAACATCCAGAAGAGTTACAAAATGAGATATGAGTTGGCTCTAGCATCAAACGCAAAATCATGCGCAAAAGCTTACTTTAACTATGTTCAGTCAAAAGGAAGAATGAGAGTAACTGTGTGTAATGTACTACTTGGGTCAGGAGAGCATGCAACCGCACCTGACCGGAAAGCTGAAGCTCTAATTGATTTTTTAGCACCGTTTACACGGAGGATAGCGGTACACTCTCAGGAGAGTCCATGTTCTCTCAGCAGATGGAGCAGATGGAACATCCTACCATATCCACGATTTTAAGGGGACTTGATAAGCAAAAAGCTGCAGGTCCGGACGGAATCCATCCTGCAATACTGTCCCCTTTAGCTGACGTCCTGGCACTTCATCTCACTAACCTACTCAACAGATCATTAGGAACAGGTAAAATACCCGAGGACTGGCGAATAGAGGAGGTAATATCGATCCATGAAGGCGGTATTCAGGACAGCGTTGAGAATTATCGACCCGTAAGCCTCCTCCCGTTGGTGCTTAAAGTTATGGAGAAATCCATAAGCAAATCCATAGCAAACCACTTAATCACACAGCACCTCATACAACCCTCCCAACACGGGTTAGTTGGTGGTAAGTCATGTTTCAGCAACTTGCTGTCTTATCTCGATGGTGTGACTGCACGACTTGACAGGGGTGATGCAATAGAAACTTGCTACTTGGATATCCGGAAAGCCTTTGACTCCGTAAAGCACCGCCTACTGCTCACCAAACTTAGGGCTCTGAATGTGGTGGTGCGATGGCTAGGAAAGTTTACGTCAGAGTGGAGGGTGAGTGCTCCCGCCTAGTCATTGCCTGCAGCGGAGTACCTCAGGGCTCAGTCTTGGGGCCGATACTAGTCATCATTTTTATAAATAACTTAACTTTCAGGCTTAAGTCTCCCTGCCATCTATTCGCCGATGACACTAAGATAGTCCGAAACCCACACGAGGAGACTGTACAAGCTGACCCAAATACCCTCCAGCAGTAAACTGAAACCTGGGGCTTAACCTTAAATATAGGAAAGTGCAAGCAACTACAGACTGGGGGACCACCTGCACCCAGAACCATGAACCGAGAAAATCCCCAGACCATAGAAAGGGTTACGGAAAAAGGGACCTAGGCGTGAACATTCACGAGTCATTTAAGTCATCTGCCCAATGTGTCCTTGCAGCAACCAAAGCACAGAGGGTTATCTATCAGTTACGCAGGACAATAGATTTCAGATCTTCCCAAGTCCTCATACCCCTCTACGGGCAATAGTCAGGCCGCATCTTGAGTATGCCGTGCAAGCCTGGGCTCTAGCCCTGCAAAGAGATCAGAAACTTTTGGAGAATGTCCAGCGAAGATTCACAAAGACCATTGCGGGCTTGAGAGACATTCCATACGGAGAGAGATTAAGGACCTCGGGACTTTTTTCCCTCCATAGAAGGCGCCTCACGGGCGATCTCATCGAAGTATTCAAACAGATGAAAAGACTGTCCAATACATCTTCGCCCCTCTTCACGCTGGAAGATAGATCTACAACAAGAGGGCATAGCCTCAAACTGAAGAAACCCAGGGCACTTAAAAGCATTAGGGCAAACATTTTCTCCTATAGAATCATTAACCGATGGAACAAGCTGCCAGAACATGTTGTTTTATCACCAACAGTAGCCCAATTCAAGGCCAGCTTGGACAAGGTGTGGTCATCACTATTCCCTAATTTTATCTAGGACCATCTTACTCTCATTGTCTTACCTTGTAACCTCCACTCTTCCACACTCCCACGTCTACCGTCTTATGCCCCCATAAAACTACTTCCACCCTAGCATTAAAATATGAATGTTATACAAACCATTTTTTACCTTACAGGAGTAAAAGTTGTATTCATAAAGCTTCAGGAGGTAGTCATCAACTACGAGAACTTATCAAAGATTCTGTCCTCCTCTCACTCATTTCGCGCTCCATTACCCATTTTGCCGCTATACATCTCGGCGTCGACACTGTGGATACAGACTGTTGTTCGGCTGTGCTGTTGTGAGCATGGATAAGAGTATGGCTGGAAGCGAATAATACACAAAGATCAATTTGGTGACCAGTGTACCACGTCGTAGTGTTGTAGGCATAAATGCTTGTTCGTGTGTGTACACTTGTGTGTAATGGAGAAGGCCTGAAAGTCCCTGGTGGATAGAGTGTGAACTGCTCAGTTGTGCGGCAAACGCAACATCACTATTATACAGGGTAGGCGGGCAACGGGCTCAGGCGGACACATGCCCAGGGTTAGTACTTGAGTGCTGGTGGACTAGATAACTGGAAGCACGGCTGTGGGGAGGATGAAAGAGGCTCTATATACGTTTACACGTTTTCAACATTCGCACTTGTTTCTCTGCACTGCCGATTTTTCTTCTCTTCTCTTCCTTCTCAGTCTCTTTTCAGTTTTCATAAAGAAACCCTACATCCTTGCCAAACAATTTATACAAGACGATCCAAAGGAAACCATCACACCCCCAACCTAGAGAGATAGGCGGCAAAGACTCTTAGGTGCGGTATAGTAAGACGCACCCTAAATCATACGGGTGGCAGGAATAAATGGTGGTGCTCAGTCGCAAACCAGTCCTGCAAACAGAGAAGGTTCATTTGGATTAAGAGCAATAGCATTTGCTATGCTGCCCCAAAAACGGATGTGTTTAACAGTAAATCTGATGGTTAAAATACTATACCAATCCTAAGCGCAATGCCCCCCTAGCTGAAGAGTTTGCCGATTTAGCCAAATCTCCTTCGACCAAGGGGTGCCCGGTTTTTTCCAAGGCTGACTCCTGTCCCTGCATCTCGTCTTGCACTGTATGATGAATGATGGTCAAGTACGAATGATTCCTTGACTGTTGTTGGAATCAGGGTCCCATGAATACCCCTCCACCAGCCTCCAACTGATCCAGCCTGGAAAACCAGATCTCTCTATTCCACCGCATGAGAGACTTGAAACCTAGGTAGTGACTATTTGAGACTCGATTGAAATTAGTTTATCGTGTTTCTGACATACCGTGAGTATAGTCAGAAAGTTTGCCAAGCACTCAGCGTCGTGCTGACTTTCCCGTCCTGGGACCAGTAAGGATGTAAACCGGTATACATTAACATATGCACAAGACTGCATGCGTTTATGGATGGCATAGATTTGTGTGTTGAGTATGATTGAACGTGTTCGTGGCTGTAGTCGCAAACACGTTGGGTGCTATAAAGAAGGTGACACGCAATTACGGGAGAGGGAATCAAGGGTAGGCAAAGGGACTCTTGTTTGTCTTTTGTTTTGGTACCACAAGAGGCTAATGTATCAGATGAGATTGTCTGGCCTGCTTGTTCATGCACGGCCGAAATCAAACTGATCAAACTGAATTGTGAACGCAAGATGGTGACTAACCGTCACTGGGGTGAGTGGGTGAGCTGCGACGGCTTGTTAGAGACGGCTTTTCTTCCATACATACACCTCGGAGAAATGCTGATACCTCCTGAAGTTATTTACCCTCCTTCTTCATACATCGTATCTTACTCATTGTCAGTATCTCACTATGTTGACCATAAATGCAACTCACGCAGTTGTAGGCTAGACCGACTCCACACTAGGCCGTTTTTCCCAAATTATGAATAAACATTTCTGCATTCCAGCATTGAATATCAGTGACCGAGAAGAATCGTATCCGCATCCAGCCACTGCAGATACGCTGGGTCAAAGACTCTTGGCAGTCGAAGCACCACGAGAATACGGAGCTCGGGGTGCAAGAAGCTGGAGACATATTGGCTCGAGCCACAAGTCCTGTGGCCTGACCTGACCCAACCTGACCTGAGTTTCATGTTATAAATTGTGTGTCAACCAATATAAAAAGACAATTAGTCACGAAAATGGAATAGAGTAATAATAATAATAATAATAATAATGGTATATTTCACGAAGCCCGTGAAGCATGCTTGTGCGCATGATCAAATGTACAATAATATAAAATTACAGTGGGGACAGTAAGTGATAGTACAGAGATCAAGTATCCAATTTGCAAGGTGACATAGGAGGAACATAAATGTGCTGTTTTCCGTGAAAACGGAACACAAGATGGACAAAGGTCATAATATGTAATACAGAGGGTGAATTGTTATAGACACGAGCAAATGAGAGTTTGTCTTATGGAAGAAGAAGAAAAAGAGAGAAAAAAAAAATTTGGCATGTCCCACAGATTGAGAAAGTCGTTCAGGAGAAAACCAGAAGAAACGAGTTCAGCAGCAAGCACATAGCGAAGATGAAACATGTGGGATATTGGAAAAAAAACGGCAATGGAGCTGGAGAGGAGCAGGTTTATGCGAGGAGAGACGCACAATGGATTATAAAAAAAAAGGGTTGCAAATGACCATACTGTTCGAAATTTTTCGGAACCAAGGAACGAGGGGCTTCAGGGCGTAACCGTGGACGGATTGTTTTTTATTATTTATATTATGGTAAGGGCGTGAAAGCACGGGTACGTACATATGAGGTGGAAAGCACTGGGGCGCAATTGGTACAAGGGGGCATGTAAGTCTACATATTACACGGTGGGCCTCCACAACTTCATCAAGTAACTGCATGGTAGTCATCTCCCTCCAATAAACACACTCTTCGAATGCCGTGCACGTTTTCACCGGCAGATGTTTTCAAATTTATTGCTCTTATTAGTCCGTCAGGGTCCGTGTGTCTTTGTATGATTACACCTAGTGGTTAGCTGTCGCATTGTGGCTTTCCGTCGGTCATAAGGGAAATCTTCAGTGACCATTCTCTATGCTAACACTTCTTTCAGGTTCGAAAGGTTGGCAGATGCTCTCTTGTCCAACGCTTCCGAAACTTCCCGGCCAGGTAGTTTGCACGCTCCCAACCCGAGATATAGCAGCCATCAATGGTTCTTCGCATATCTAAGACAGCATTGAACTTCATTAGCAGAGGTTTACTGGGAGTGAGCGCCAGTCCTTGCAGGTCATCGCTCGTGACGGGTACAAGCGGTTGGTTGTTGAATATCCTTTCCGTCTCTACCAGAAGTGTACCCAAAGTTTCGCCGTCCGTCGTCGTTGTTCACAAAATCCTGTTAATATTATTCGTATCGACCGTATGAGTCGTTCCCGAATTCCCCCGCGGTGACTGCGGTAGGGTGGGTTAAAGTGCCTTCAAGTCGCAGACAGCGACAGCCGGTGTTGCAGGGTGCATTTGTCTAAACGCGTCAACCAGTTGCTCAACTCCTTTTTTGCACCGACGAAGTTGGATCCGTTGTCGGAGAACACATTCGATGGCTTGCCTGATCTACCCACAAATCTCTGCCAGGCCATAAGAAAGGAGTCGGTCCACATGCTGTGCACGGTCTCTATATGCAAAGCTCGTGGCTGTAGGCAGGTCATAAGGCAACCGTACCGTTTTTCCGTTGATGACTTTGTCAACGTCGCCCAAAGTGGCCGTAAGTGGTCCACTCTAGTTTCAGCAAAGAGCCACTAACCTGGTCGTACTCGGGAACTTGATGATGAAGCCATCAGTTGTTTGCTGAATGTAGAATTCCGGTGACGACAAAAGAGACAATTACTCACGTTGCGCTTCACCGCAGCTCTCCCCTTCACTATCCAAGACCGACGGCAAATCGAATTGAGTAGGTGGTTTTCCCCGACATGACCTTCTTGCATGTGAATGTGTCTGATCAGTGTGTGTGATGTGGTTATTCCTGGGTAAGATAGTGAGGTGTTTAGCATCAAAATCCAATTCAGAGTTTGTCAATCTACCATCTATCCTCAGCAAACCATTTACCAACAATGAGGAGAGTCCTTGGAGAGAACTGCAAATTAATACACGTCTGTCGGAGTCACAATCCCCCTTGCTTAACTTCCGAATTTCCGACGGGAAGACTTGTAACTGAACTATACAAACAACATCAGTTTCTTGTGTTTTCAGATCGGTTGGAACGATGCGTCCAATATTCAAGGTGTCTTTAGGTTGAAGTGTTTTCACAATGGCAAGGTGTCGTTTGAACCCAGTCCACCGGACAACCACCCTCAGCATCTTCGTCTATCGTGAAAAACAATGCAGTTTCTGCAATGGGATATTGGTTGAAGCAGCGCCTAACGTATCGGTCCTCGTGGTCTCCTGTAACTCCGTTGCGACAGGGGAAATCTGAGTGTTGGGCCATTCGCTGAACTGACCCGTCAAAAAAGCTAGTATATGTAACCATGTTTTGATTTTTCCCAAGTTCATTACATCCGTGGAGCAGTAGTCAGCTGGGTTGTCACAAGATTTTAAGTGCCCGCGTTGACACACTTCAGTTTCGTCGTGAATTACAGCTAACCGGTTGGCACTAAATGTGCTGAAGTGCGTCCGTACATTGCTTGCATAGTGGAGAACTATGACGGAAGGAAGAGGATATCGCGCCAAACGGGTGCACTGTTAGCTGATATTCGTGAACAGATCCCTCCGGCCACCACCAAAACCGCTAAGCGGCCCCTTTGCCCTCGGGAACTTTTACCTGCATGAACATATCCTGAATATCAGCTCCTACCGTAACTGACCGTAGACGAAATCGGCACATCACTTCAATCAGCGGGGTCGTCATATCTGGGTCTTGTAGTAGAAAGTCGTTTAGGGTAGCACAATCAAACACAACCCTGGTCTTTTGAGGTTTCTTAGGGTTGATAACTGGGTGGTGCGGAAGATACCCTAATGGTTTCTCTTCGTCAGCTTCTCCCACTGCGCGTTCGATATAGCCCAACTCTAGATTTCGTTTCATGGCGTTACAATAGGCTTCCTTCAACTGTGCGTTTCTTTTCAGTCATCCACTCAGACAGTTGAGCCTATGGAGGGCTACCCCTTGATTATCGGACAGTCGATTTGATCACATCCGCAAGGATAACGGCACTTCAAACTGGGTTCCGTTGTGTCGTGTCCTTTCGGTGACGATAGCCAGAGCGGATCGGTCTTCCCTCGAAATAGATACCCGGTAATCTGCTATGTCACCGAACTCGTGGTTATATAACCGCTGCAGATCGTCTACTATGGAATTATCTGGCCGCGAGATGTAGTTTATTAAGGCTAAGTAATTTCCATTATTGACGAGCGGTCCGCAGATTATCCAACCCACTAGCTCACACCCTAGCTCTTACCTCGAGATAGGATTGATCCTTTTTTTAACATTCTCTAATCATTTCATAACAACAAATAGGCATGGCTAAAGGTATTTCGCGCAAACATCCTGCGAAATGAGCAGCTACCTGCAGAGATAAATGGCCGACAGGAAGAATCCATGAGGCGTCGAAATGAAGGGGAGGAATCAAGCAGTGAAATGTTCCCTCCTAACTGCGAGGATGAACTTCCCACACACACACACCGATGCCAACGAAGAGGAGGAAACTATCAAAATCCAAAGAACAAAATACACCTTAAATTTAAAAGCGAGTCCAAAGAAGCGACTCGATTCGGTGAATAGGCCGGTTATGACAATTGAGCTAATAAGGACCAAAAACAAGAAGAATACCGAGAAGCCCAGAGGTGGTAAAGACAAATAGCAAACTAACAGCAGCAGACTTTCGAGCAAGACAAGGGATTAGAAGCCATGAAGGATAAGGTGTCAGCTTTGGAAAGAGAATTCCGAAATGTAGCCAAAACCCTGTCCCAGCTCTAGCGGACAAGTGAACAGACCTTTGGAAGACAGGAATGTTGTTGTCAGAGGCATTCCTGATGGCAGTAGGGAAAGTGAACCCAGACCCGTCCTGGTAGAGTTCACCAACCCGAGACATAGGTTGACGGTTAGCTGACAAAATTAGGACTGCCACAAAAGGAGGTCTGACGGTACAACCCGACGACAGCGGAAGATTCAGGGAAACGTCGGCCTCAGGCTCACTAGCATCACGGAGCTATAATACAGGGACACTAAGGCATCCACTACTGTTGATAGAAAGGATACATGGGTCGACTGAGAGGCGCTTCTCAGGAGATACAAAGGTGCGCTCAGGTAAGAGTCCGTTACCCACTAGCCGTGGAACATCCCCAGTGGGTTTAAAAGCCCCAGAAAAACTCGGGGGTACGGAGCAGAAAGAGGGTTCTACACCGAAGTGGACCAAAAAGGTAAAGCCCTCCGGTCAAAAAACGGTCGGGGTGCTTGGACTTGAAATCGAGCGACACTACAACTCCCCTGATAGGACACATATCTAGGGAGGTTGGGACTGATTGTCACCCATAATAATACGGCGAGCATAGGGAACGTGTGGCCTGAGCTTAGGGTGCACTTTCAGGGAGCAGATTACAGTTACTGAAACGTGGCTGCGACTCGAGGATAGCATAATGGCCCAGTGCCTCACGGGCTACATTGAAACCAGGGCTGACCGACAGGATGGTAGAGCTGGCGGTGGTGCCCTCCTTTTGGTGACACAGCATTGCGAGCAGTATGATGTTCCGCGGATAATCACACCTCACTTCCATGTGGTGACGACCACAGTGAAACTGCTGTAACAGCGATCCGAACCACGTTCAATAAGAATCGCAATATCTCGACTTCAACTGACCAAATTTCCAGCAAGTAGGAAAACAGTTGAACGACAGTTGAAATTTCGTTTCTTATATAGGCATATATCAATACATATTTGCGACTTAACAAACCGACGTAGGTCCCAGTTACAGAACGACAAACAATTGAGAAAATTACGGAGCGAGACCGCAAAGATATCGAGCGCGTAATGAGGAGGCCGGTTAAAACAACCGACAAATGCTGAGTTCATAAATGAGAAAGAATAGATAAGAAGAGGAAGATAATGGAAATAGAAAGGTATTGTGTACAAAGCTTTCGAAAACATCACAACCTGTGTGTCCTAAACTTGGCTTCAGGGTTGTATTCCAATCTTACTGAGCGGACAGAAGCGGAGCCCCCGAAGAGGTATGTCTCATGCTCGTCAGGAAATAGATACGCCAGTCTCCAATCCAATTCATGAAAAGGACGCTGCGTATCCAGACAACAGTATGTGTAATCGATCTTTTCCCGCCAGCTCTAACGGTAGGGACCTACCATAGCCCAAGCGCATCAGACGTAGAAGACTTCCAACTTCTTCAAACGCTAAGAAATGCTTCTCGAACAGGATTCCGACTGCTAATTCTCGGTGACTTTAAAGCCCCAAAACATAAGCTGGCCAGACCTCACAGCCAGTTGGAATTCCGTTGACAAACAGGTGCTGAAACCTCCTGCTCCCTGTCTCTAACTCAAAAAGTGATCACACCTACAAGAGTGAGACCGGAACAACAAGCTTTTATTCTCGATCTAATCTTTTCCAGGAATCCGGCAGAGGTAACCGAAGTGTCCTTAAGAGTAACTCTAGGGAAAAGCAACCATTGCCCGGTACACATTCTTTTTAGACAAATGATATCCCCAAAGCCTAAGCTGAGAACCAAACTTTTCCACGCTGTCAAGGT